>KL267321.1:310-24149 GCA_000699545.1 Podiceps cristatus
CTTTGAAGGAAGAACATTGCATAATGGCTGCTGTGCCTCCCCTGTGGGGTTAAAGAGAAGCAAAAGAGTTAAGCATAAACTTTTAAGTGAATACGTCAATAAAGTTGCAGTATTTAAACAGATACTAAATGGCATTTTGTCTTTTATGACTTGTTCATTTACTTGTTTTAGTAGTGACTATGCAACAATAGGAAATCATTCAAAATAAATAATACGCAGCCCGTTTTGCATGCTCATGGGAGTTGCCTGGGGTTGAACAGCAGTGGGTAACGTGAATAGTAGAGATCCTTGAAGGTCCTTCCCCCCTGCCAAGCAAGCACCTTGAAAGTACTATTTTTGTTTTCCATCTTATGACCAGGCGACTCCGTTTTGAGAATAGTTCACATAATATCACTTGTTTCTAGACATCTATTCTAAAAATTGTCTTTTATTTCCGGTCTGAAGCTGCCTGCCCCTGGCTTTCCTAGCAATTATCGCACAAGGTCACTTATATGTGTTTTAGCTGAGCTAGTTTTATAGCGCCAACACTACATACTATGCAATTAACCTTTATTTCGCACTTCCTTGTTTTTGTTCTTTTGTTTCGGTCATTGATCCAGGCTGAACACTGGATGCTGCAGTGGCTGTTTTTTCAAAACTACTAACCAATTCGTGCTAGAGTCTTACATTCTTGCAGCTGGCTTTCATGCTATTGTGAAAATGTTTTTGTTGAAATACTAGGAAAGGAGTAATTGGCCTGAAATGCTTGCATTTTATTTTTGACTCTTGCCCAACACTTCCCATCAACAACCTCTTTGCAAGAAGCAAGTAAAGAAAATGATTTACTTTTTGTCATATGTATCTATTAAGTATATAGACTCTAAGGTGAGAATCATGTTAGTCCTTTGAAATGACCCTTAACATTTTTGCATTCGTAGAGTGTTTTAAGAATTTGGGTTGTTCCGAAGTAGGATTCGGATGGAGAAACCTGTGGGACCGACCAGGGCTTGAGGAGAGGGCATCTGAGAGGAGTCCCTAATCCTTGTCCTGCGGGGTTGCGACACCTGAGCTCTGCAAGAATCCTCTCCTCGCCTGTGCCAGTGGAGTGGCAGGCAGCTGACTCACTAAGGCGGTGGTGGACTGGTTTTATGCACCGATGGCAACTTCAACTTAGTGAATGGCTACTAGCTGTTGCAGTTCATTGGCAGTCATCGCAGCTACAGGTTGGGTTTGGGCTGTGATTGCAGCAGGGCTCTGTCATACCTCCAGATTGGTACCCTATGATAAACTTAGCTGTTGTGGTGACTGTTTGGAGAGACTGAAGGTAGTCAGAACTACCATGTTCATGAAACTTTAATGCCACGTTTATCATATCTAAACCACTTCAGAGGTCATGTTACCCTCATTGACCCTCTGGAATGGTAACTGTGTTAGTCGGTTTACCTAGAGGAATTGTATTTGGTTAGTAAATGAATGGCGCAGGTGCTGTGGGTCATGACAGCATAGTCTAATTGGTTTGTAAAGAAGAAGAAAGAGAACCTGCCATAATTCTCTGCCATACATAATTTGCTATCGATTGACTTGGTTGATTTCTAGCAATATGTTTTATTTCCAGGAATGGAAAACCCCCAAATTTATCAAAGTCTTCTCCGTGTCATAGGTGTGTTACTGCAAGTGCAGCCTTTGGGCGAGAAGGTACCGTGGTAAGCCTTGTCATCCGTAAAACAATGCCACCGAGCATGGTTTTGCATGTGGCCTTTTCTGTGCCTGTTGAGACTCGCACAGAGGATGTATTTTGCTGGAACACTCCTACCACTTAAAAAATCTTCTGCAGTTAATTGTACTAATAAGTGTAACAACAATGCCTATCCTGACTTGATTATTTTCTAATTGACCTTCCTGAGCATGAACTACATTATTTCTGACTTTAGCTGCTGAGTATTTTATTACCCACACCTGTTTTTGTGTTTTCCAATTTGGACTCTTTAAAGTGCCTTTTTCCCACATCTCTGGTCTAGTCAGGTTGCTTCCTTTAGAATAGTACCAAGAATTCATGCCAGTTTATTCCACCTTGAATGAGTCTCTTGTCCCTTAATTACTAGAAAAATACAGTATTAAAAGCTATTGAGATGTTTGTTGTAAGATCGTATTCAAGAGATGTTTACTAAATGAAATAGCTTTTCTTTCTAGATTCTAACTCTTAACAGAAGTGTTTTTATTGCTGCTTAGGTATTACAGTGATAATTAAGAAAAGGATTGCGTTTGAGAAATGCTGGTACATTAGAAGCATTTAAAATCATTCACCTTCTTTTTTGGGGGATTTTTTTTCTTTGAAAAATTTTCAGCATGGATTTTTTTTTTTTTATTTTAGAAAGTGTCGTTGGGCTGAAAACTGACATTCTGATAGAGCTCAAAGTGTTTGTGCGCAGGCATTGTGGAGGGCTCTTTGCCCTGTTTTCCAGGAATTAAAATACACTAGAATCATTTAATAAAATTCTGTCCTAAAATTCGTGGTGTTTTGTCCATTTCTATGAACAACTATGCTTGGAGTGAATTTCCAAGACTTGAGACATAAGGTTTCTTGAACCCTTTGACAAAATACTTCTAGTGTTGCATGACACTAAGGATGTATGTATCTTAAATGTTTAGTGTGTGAGGTCCTGTTAATACTCCTTGTCGGGAAGAAGTCTTTAAACTTGTCTGTAGCTTTGTAAAGAAAACCTCGTAGGAATTGATCGCCACTATTTTCCGTTGCAAGTCCATTAAATTCTTTTTCTCCTCATAATGTTTTGTCATCTAATAGGAGAAGAATTTTCAGTTACTAAACATTACCCCAGCCAGCTTTCCTTTTTGCTGTTACCCTGCTATTTTAAAACTACTTTTTAGTTTGCTAATTACATGAGCGGTTCTGCGCTACCGTTCTTGACTTGGAGACAGTGTATTGGAATAGTAGTGAGTCCTTTCTTTTGGAAGCTTTTGAAATTTTTAACATAGAATTTGGTGTGTTCTTAATTCCTAAATGTGGGAATAGCCAACAATGTTACCCGTGGTTTTACGAAATAACATAATTGTTTAGCTGTTAAAAACAGTACACCTAATGAGCTATATCTGGGTCTGAGGGACATGTACGATATCCTTGCGAAGTCTTGAACTCTTTGAAGCAGTAGATAGCTTTTAGAAAAAAGAATAGCTACTAGACCTGTTCAGAAATGTGTTTGTTGTATGGGGAAGGAGTGATGATGGTAAATGGAAAAAGTAACACCAAACTTTGCATTTTTACAAGTAAATATACCAGTTATGATTTAAGGGGTTAAAGAGGGAATTGAAAGACAGTTTAGGTAACTGTTTTCTAAATGATACAGTTCAGAGTTGCAAAAAGTAGTGATAACCTGATTTGTCACGGTAGTTTCTTATCAGTAGCTCTGTCATGCACATAATTTTATTTGTAGAAGGGAACAAGTATAGCTTTCTTTGCTCTATGCTGTTATTTCCTTCTATGAATGGGTGGTTCAGCTTCCTGAGAAATAAGTGACTTCAGACTATTTTCTTTTCCTACTCAATAACTGAAAGGAAAACTAATGGGAAATCTTGGGTCAACTTCAGATTCTGGATTGAGTTGGAAATGAGCCTTAATGTCCTAGCTGCACAATGTGCTTCTTAAAAATCAAAACAAAAAATTGTGAAGGTTGTCTCTTGGTGTATTTAAGGAGAGGCAGCAGTGTGAAAATCAAGGATGGAGGACTTTGAGTGCCTTAATTTAAGATACTATATTCCATTAGAGGAATTATTTTCATCCATACATCAACACCAGTTTTTAAAAAGTTATTTCATACATTTGTTACGCATAAGGACTGAGTGTATAGCTGTAGTACAACCTTCAAACGTACATTTCTGAAGTTCAGGGCCTTGGTTGTGAAGATACAGATTAAAATGCAGTTACATCTGCTGAATTTGGTGATTTTTCTCCCTCCTCCTCTCCTTCCTTTCTCCCTCATTCCCCCCCAACTTGGAAGTTGGAATTTACTTAAGTCAAATGAGTAATTTGTAATTTAAGCCAGGAACACCAATTCATAAAATAAAGATATTTTAAAAGGCATTGTAAAAGAACTTTCAATAAAAGTACTAGCTTTCAAAAAACCCATGGCCGGTACTCGTGTTGTTACTTACTTGCCCTTAGCTTTCTTTTCAGGACATCGTTGTTGCCCTCCAAACTTAATGTTTAAAATGAAGAATTTTCAAATTCATAGAAAAGTCAGGTATTTTCTAGTTTTCACTATGAATGAGATCAAAGCAGCATAACTCTCTGAAGGAAGCCCGGATTAGGAATAGGAATTCTGGTCAGAATGCTGCTTTAAACATTGGAATGATTTAAACCACATGTGGATGCGGAGCTGGCTTTTGAGGTGAAGTGGGAAGCGTGAAGTGGGAAGCGTGGCCGGGGCCCGCGGCAGCCTGGCAGCACAGCTGGATGCGCTGCTTGCAGCGCCTGGAGAGGGAATCTCCCCTTCGAGGGCAGTTCTATGTCTCTCCTCTTGCCTGTGCCAGTTTCTGAACCGATTGAGGATACAGATTTAGTTATTTGGATCTGCTTTGTTTCATAGAAAATACTATTCTCCCCCCGCACGCTGTTTGATTAAATATTTTTGTCTTAAGATGAAACATGGGAAATAGATGTAGGAATAGCAATGAAAATGCTGGAGATGTTGTGCAAAATACATAAGCATTTCATACTGCTGGAAATTCTATAATGAAATATTCTTTCAAGTGAGCACTTTTTTTCCCTTCTCACTTTAACATCTGTTACGGAGCAGTGGTAGTAGTTTAAAGTGTGTCTGCTTCAGATTAATAAGATGTTGTGCTTTTTTCTGTTTTTAAATGGGATGGTTGTTAGAGAATGTAGATGCTGTATGCAAGTAGTTAAATGTTTATTTTGTAGGCTTGCTTGGGAAGCCAGTTCTGCCAATTTATCATAATGTAAACAGGTGCTGAAAAGTACCTTTTTTTTTTTTTTTATGGCACAGGTGTGCTGAGGTCTTCCTCAAGTGTGTTCCTGACTGGAAGGTTGCTGCCAGTTTGGCATTGGCAGTACTCAGGACAGAGTATGTGCTGCAGGCAGCGCTGCCTCCGCAGGAATTACCTTTGGAGGAAAGAAAGGGTTAACCAGCTCTGGTGGTTAGAGTCAGTAGGTCAGAAATGTTGGCTGGAAGGGCTCGTACAAATTTCCACTCAATACAGAATTGATTGCAACATAAGATTGGGTCAGCCGTGGCTCTTTTTTGTCCAAGTCCTGAATACCTCCAAGGATGGATGTTCCACAGCCTCTCTGTTTTCCGGTGCCACACGGCTCTTGCAAAGGAACAGATTTTTCTAGTCTCAGTCTGAACTTGTTGAGCTGCAGGTACTGTTCCCTCCAGTAACCGCAAACTGATAGCCAAGGAATTTGGCTGTGAAGCTAAATGGGAAGGTCTGCAAGGTGAGTTGGCTAAGCTAGAAACAAATGCGTGCTCTAAGCGTGCCTGTTTGTTTGAAAATGGTTGTTTCTACAAGATTGCTGCCTGGTTGCCAAGTCAGGCCTGTGTCTGATCCTTGACAGTCCTCAGGGCACCAGCTGAAGTTGTGTTTAGAGCTTGCGGGCCGTAGGTAGTGATGGCTGCAAACGTTCTTGGGGTGTAAGAGGTGCTTCAGTTTTTCGTAGCGGAACCCTGCCGCGCTGGTACGGCGTGAAGCGGGCTGCAGGCCGCGTGGGTCGTGGCTGCTGCTCTGTACCTTGCTGGCAGAAAAGATCTGAATCTCTTCTGCTTTCTTCCAGGGTTCTTTCCCACTCAGCCTCGTACGCCCAGGGGAGCTGGGAGGAGACCGTTACAGTAGTCTAAAACTGCTACACCGGTGTACTGTAAATACCGAGAAAGATTTGTTGCAGAATTAGGCCCTTGATTAAACCTTGCTGGTCCTTGGGAGAATATTATTTCCCGTGTCTGGGAGATTTCAGTGGGCTCAAAGAAACTGAACTTTTGAGAGGTGTATGGTGCTTGGTCCCCTGGCACAGAAGTCTCTCATAAGAAACTGAGTGTAAAATACTTGTGGGAAGTTTTGTTTACACAAATTTTGCTTCCTAGCAGTCTAAAGTGGAAAATTCAGGATGTTTCTAGTAACATGACTAGATAGGCTAATCTAGTGTTTGGGGCATCCATTGCTTGTGAGGCCTGAAAGTCTGTGAATGTGAGCTGTTGGTGTAAATCTTCTGGGGACTTGTGTGCAAACTCGCCCAAGGGGAGCTGATGTCTATCTGATTTTTCTTTCAAAGCTGAGAATCTTGTAAAATAGATCTGACTCTGGTATATAGTGTGTCTGACTTTGAGTGTAACGTAAGGCTGCCGTATTTCTTTAACCATTCATAGCAATGAATCTTTAATCACACTACCTTGTGATACTTTGGTTATTGTTTTGCTTATTAATCAATTAGTTTTATTTTAGTGACACTATACTCAAGAAGATCAGAGGATTCCAAATTAATCTCAGACTACACTTATTAAATAGTCTTGCATTGTTACTGTCATTTTTAAGCTATTTACTAGTGAAATAACTCAATAGTCCACAGCAGGGCTGTAGCTCCAATGTTTGTTATTATATAGTGGTAGCGTTCAGAAAGTTATAGCTGCTTTCCAGAAGGGGAGGAAGATTTTCCCATTTCCTGGAAAGCGCAATTTCAGTGGGTAAGGACAGACGCATGTGCACGTGTACAAGTGCTTGAAGTGAACGCAGATGGTTTATTGATGATTTGTTTTGGTTTTACACCCAGATCATCCTCTGTGAATCGTAGTCTTAGAGCTGCAAGTCATCCTGACCCTCTGCAACTTTTGGATCTGTCTTTTTTTTTTTTTTTTTTCCTTGTAAATTAACAGATTGTACTTCTCAGATTGTCTCTGAAAATCTCACTTTTATTACCAAAAGCCCCACAAACCCTATCTTTAGACCCTTTCATTTCTGAAGTTACAATCCAATCTTAGTCAACTACCGATACTGAAAATTGGCAGGAAGTTTCTGTGTATTTAAAAATGCTTATACAGCTACTGCAAAAAAACCCCGGAGTCTTTTCTTAACCCTTACTGGAGCACAGTCTGCACCTTTTAAGAAGGTTCCTGAGGTGATTTGCATACCCTCTCATTCTAATAAGTGATGTGGTCTTGTTCTTAGAGTCTGAGGATTAAATTATGTAGAGAGAAAAGCCATTATGTACAGTACTTTTTTAGCTACTGAATGGTACTAGGAAGTGATTCAAAGCAGACATTCTGAAACACAAATCTGAAAGTGTTTGCTTTAATCTGTAGTTAAAAAACCTATCTGTAAACTTCAAAATAATGTGATGAACAGACTGAACAAGCTGAATGTTTTGGGGAGCGTGGTGTTGCTGTGTAGTCTTGAGCAATTCAATTAGTTTAATTGAGCTGAAGAAGAGCAAAACATTTTTAAATCAAGCATTTTAACTTTGAATAAAGTTGTATTTCCCATTGCAGGAACAAACCTGCTATAGTTTCCCTTGTGATTCTGTTTGTGTGACTTATTAAAATGTAGTTATTCGCTATAGGATGAAGTCAGAAACTGAACAAAGAAATTCTTTCAGTGCTTCTAGGTGTCATGTGATGGCGTGACCAGGGAGAGCTTGTACCAAGCTGAAGCTAGCTGTAATGAAAAATGAAGCATCTCCCCCAACAATTATGAAAGTTAAAATAAAATCCCAGTAAAATGTATTTAGGTTTAAAACTAATGTTTTAGATTCTGAGGGTCATTTGTGAGGCAAAGTTGATGCTTGCGTGATGGTAGCATATCACTATCGCCTGCGTTTGGCACGCCAACAAATTAAGTTTACTACAAAGTAGTGCCCTGCAGTTTCTTCCAGCCCATTCTTCAGAGAGTCATTTTATCAAAAGAGAATTTGTCACTGGTGAAAGTGTGTAAGATCAGGCAGACTTGGTGTTTTTTCTTTTTTTTTTTTCCTTTTTGTTAGTTTGTTCAGTCAGTATTTCAACCTGTCTTTTGATGCCAACATGAAAAAGGCGGCTTCCCAGGCAGCTTCAACCCATCAGTGGAGGCATCTTTGTCAGCTGCTGTGACACTCATGCCCCCTGCTTTCTGCAGATAAAAGATTTTCTTCTTTTTCTTCTTGCACTTATTCCTCTGACTCTTGACTGTGCAGCATGAAACAGATCCCACGAAGTTGTGTTGCTGGGCTCCTCTGGGCAGTGCAGTGTCACGCAGGGGGAGTAGGACCAGCAGTTTGTGAACCAGTAAGTAACATCTGAAACAGCACTGGTGTCTCTAGGAAACGTGGAGTAACCTCTTGATTTCTCTCTTAATACTGCTGCTATTGATGTCACAAGATTTTTGGTTGCTTGCTTTATGGTGCAAAATGTCTTGAGCAGGAAACACCGCTTTCAGTTCTCAGAACGCGGAGGAAAGCTCTCCAGGAGCTGAGGGGACTCTGTCAAGGGATTTGTATGTTGGTGCCAAAATACTGCTCATCCTTGAATTCACAGTACCTGTGAGGGAGACGTGTAATTTGTCAGAAAATGTTTTCACATTGTTTTGGATGTGAAACTCTCCACAAGGGATATACATGTCTCACTTTCAAGTAGATGACTTGATCACTATATGTAGTCAGCATTTCTCTTTCTAGGGTGCTGGGAGTGGAGTAACTGGGCAGCAAGGAAAAGACCTGCATAAAACGGGGAGCCAATGCGGAGAAATCCGTGTTACTTGCATGCTGGCTCAGGTTGCATTTGGTTGAAGGGGCATAGGTTTTGGAGCAGGCTCTTCATTTCTCAGGTTTCTGCACTGTGCTTCCTTTTTTTCCTGAAGTCCTGGATAGCACGTCAGCTCCGTTACAACACCACGTGTGTGCGTACGTGGTCAGCTTTGCTCTGGCGCAGGACCCGAAGTGATAAGCACAATGCGACCTGAACTCTCCTACTGATGTGTTTCTGCACCATCTTCCCCCGCTGCTCCCAGTTCTGGGGGTACAGCCCAGCTGCTGGGACCAGTAGCCCGTGCTGGTCTTGCTGTGCTGCGTTGGACCTTACCCAGCAGCAGAAAGGAAGGGGGTTTTGTTCACGCAGCGCTTCTAGGCCTGGCTAAGCCTTACAGGAGAATTTGCAATAGTGCTCAGTTTTACCAGAAATGCTAGCGAATGCTAGTCTCCGCTATGTAAGGTGAAAGATGTGTAGATTATAAGGATCTTAATACCCCATTTGAATTGCCCGGTGCACAGCAGGAAAAAGATCTTGGTCGCCTTGCTTTTTTTTAACTTACATTTGGGTTATTAAAGTATATTCTTGAGGTATTTTGAATTGTTCTAACTAGTTTGGGCTGCGAACAGTAGCGTTTCATAGGGTGCAAAATCTTCATGAAACTCACTTTCATGCAGTTGGTTGGACTGAATCTTGAAAATAGACCCTGGTACACTAGTGACGTTCAATAAAGTATGTATGTTTTAACTGAATACTGTTTGCTCTGTCCTAGTGCATAGTGTGTTAAGATATGTAAGTTGTGTGAAGCCTTTGCCCTGTTGTAACATACTTCACGTTCTGAAAATATTTAATTAGACTTTAATCCTTTACCCTAGGTGAGTCTCTCCTTGACTGATGCTGCCAATACTGCAGCATTATCATCCTAAAGTACACAGGCGCCTTGCTATAGTTTATAACTGACTTCCTTTAAAAGATTGAATGTATTACTGTTAATAACTTTACAAATATTGTATAAATTTAGAATATATTCATAAAATTAATGTAGTCTTTGGAAGTCTTTAATCTTTTTAGATATAATCAGTCTTTTTAGAAGTTTAGAATTGTTTTCCATAACCATGAAGACTCATTTAAAGCCATTCTTTTGGAAAGACGGTGGCAAAATGTTAGCAAGAATGTTATACCTCGGTCACTTGCTATAAATTCATCTTAATAGGATGTTACACCTTGCGTAAGAGTTCTATTCCCATGTAATTTTTTAAAAAAGATCTATCTGCTAGCATGTCTATTGAAAAAATATTTTTTTTGTGTACTAGTTGTAAAACAACTATAGTTTGAAAGAGAAGTACCTCTGCTCTTCTACCTTGATACCTTTTGAGTAAGGATTTTTAGTTTTTCCAGAACTCTTGAGTACAAAAGCTTAGGTAAAATCCTTCAGTGCTTGATAAAACCTATTACACAAATAAGTAGTTGTTAATAAAAGGGTTTCATAAATTGCATATCCTTTAGATAACTCATTTGCTGTTAGCATAACTGACACAGTACGTCTCTGATGGGTGATTACAGCGTCATTGTAGTGCCTGTAAAGCTTCCTCGGTCTCTTATCTGTGACATTCTCGTACTCATTGAAATGCTTTGGTCATTGGGTAGAAGGATGTAGTTGTTCAAGAAATTGTATAAAGTAAATGCAAAAGCCTGTCCTGGATTATATGCACATGTGGTTTCTCTCAATCACTTCCACTAATTTCTTAAATTTATTAATTTGTTTGAAATAGGAGCCGGTAGTTACAAGCCAAATCTTACCACTTACCTAAACCATTGCAACACAAAACAGTCGCAGTATGCTCTGCCTCAGTAATTAGTAACAAGATGTGTGACAGGAAAAACTTAAGAATATAAATTGAAAGGTTGTGCAATACCTGTTAGCGGAGCCTCTTCCTAGATATTTTAATGGTTTGCCGCTCCAAGGCTCTGTGCATTCACACATTTCTGATGCTTTTGTTCATTTTACAGCATGTGGGTTGCTTAGTGGCAGCTGCTTCCTAAGCTTAAACTGCAATTTGCTGCCCGCTTATGGGCCTGATTTACTTTAATGCTCCTAAAGGATTATGAAGTAGTATTTCCTATTACCTCCAGAATATGTACACTATAGCAAGCAGTATTACAGGTTAAGAACACATTTGACAACTGCCAGCTTAAAGGGTTTACGAGTCAAGTTGTGGTTTTAGCTTGAAGAACATGGTCTCTCTTACTTTTCTCTGCGATGCCACTAATTAAAATCTTCCCGTGTCTGTGGTAGTTTGATCATCTGAGGTTTGTCATTGCATATAATTTGGTCAGTGTATTTCTTCACATTGGTAGCATTTCCTTTCTCTGGTGCTTGGCAAAAAATACTGATGTGGACTGGTATTAAATCTTAAAGAAAATATTTTGAGGGGGACTGAAAATTATTTGTGTTGTTTTGAGAGATGTCTTGGAGGACATCACAAATTGAAAGTAGGACCTCTTCTTTGCTCTGTTCACTCTTCCCCAATTTTGAATCAGCGCACTGCATGCATGGTTGTATGTGTTTATATATGCATATATTTGTCTTTATCAACTGCCTGCATGTGGCTGATACAGCTAAGATTTGGTTTGGGTGCATATGTTTTTATCACTGAATCATCCTGTAAGCAGTGTTAGAAAACCTTTTTTTGTTTGTTTTTGGAATATTTTCTTCCTCTTTCAGCTTTATTCTTAATTTCAGGTGCTTTTTTTTTTTAGTCATGGCTTGATAAATGCTTTGCTTACTTGGCCTTTGGTCATGCAACTTGCATTGTAGGGCTTGATTCTGTGTTTAACTGAAATGTTTACAAGCCTGTGAAGGTTGGGTACCATGTTTTATCTGCAAAACTGTTCAATAACAGCTAAAGCAAACAGATTTGCATGTAAAATAAGTTAATGCCAATGGGCTTTTGAGTAGGCAGGGCAGGACTAGGGCTTCAGTAAATCAGGTAATGCGGCAGGTAACAGTCTGCTTTTTGAACTGTCTTGTGCTCTGCTGTGTAAAATAGATTTGTGCTTATTTCTCTCTCAAATGCTTCCTTTTGTTAAGAGCAGTAGTAAAGCATTCCCAGTAGCTGCTCCAGTGCTTTTTAGAGGGCGTTTCTATCGCTGTCAGTAACCAGTTGTCTTTCAGTCAAACCTAGCTCAGCATTTTACTTATGCTTTTGACCACTTGTTTTGTTACAGCTACAACACATACAATCTTAAACATATATAGTGTGTTTACTTCTTTTATCTGTGCCACATGCTGCTGTGAGGCATGGTAGGGTGCGACTGGCTGCGGAGGTGACGCTGTGCTGTATATGGTTCTGGTTTTTGACCTCGGATGGAGGTACAGGCAGGTGGGACAACTGCTGTCAACTTTGACTTGGTGATAGAAAGCAGGCGGCTCTGCAGCAGCCTGACCCGGAGCCTGCCGTGGGAAGCTGTGGTACGTAACTGGTAACTGTTGACGATGCACTTGCCCTGTGCGGAAACTGCTTCAGATTTGCAACTCATGTTAAAAGCTTGATAAAATATACTTACTTTTTTTTTTGTCCAAAAATTTGTTGGTTTTCTACCTTTTCTTCCAACTATCTCCGATCGCAAATACAAAATTTTGGGCAGTTTACAGCTCTAAGAGCGGGGTTTGTATTCTCCTTTCTGCAATACTGAGTTTTATATAATTAACCAATAGTAGAGAGAGGACCATACCACGAGCAAGGCTAAATACATCTGCACGTTACTAGAACTCTGGCACTTTGCAGTAAGCACTGTTTGCTGAAACACATACAAGATCTCCTATTTCCCCCTCTCTTTGATAATTATGCTCCTGCCTTGCACATCACTAGCTTTCTGTTGGTGCGCAGTCATTTTGGTGCTGATCAGCACCCACGCTTGGGGTTGCAGAGGCAGAAATCTAGTTGGTAAGGCAGGTCCTTTTAACGTGTCCTGGTCTCTGTTAAATTGTAATGAGTGATTTGAGACCTTGGGGTAAGGTGAGAGCGATCAGCAGCCGGAAAGATTGCTCTTTTGCTGTCAGCGCAGCGCTGCTGTTTAGTATGAAGGGCACCTTTCTAAGGCCTGGTCTTCTGACCCAACTGCCCAGGTAAACTCAACAAACCTTAGCAAACCTGAAGAAAAGTTGAAAGGGAGGGAGGAACTTGGAAAAAGCTACTCAATCTCTGTAAAACGTCATTTGCTTCTTTAGAAGTTGGGAGCGTTACGTGTTACTAGTGAATAAGGTTGACTCTTTTTATATCCTTGCCGTATGTGTAAGTAAGAACTGTTTACTTTTCTGAGTAGTAATAAATATTTGTGCAGTTTGAATTCAAGCTGTGCTGCGTACGGAGGTGCTTGAGAGCCTCTTTTGCTTCTAGATCTCACTGCAACGGAGGAGAACGCTGAAAATGATATTGCTGGCTTGAAAATGGTTATTTCTATGAGATTCAGAAATAGTAGGTAGGCAGCCAGAGGTATAAAGCAGAAAAAACCCCAAACATGCCTGTAAGTTTTAATTAGAGTGATTAGCAGATTATGAAGGATTGGAAGTAAGTTAATCTTCAGTAGGTATTCCAGTGCTGTAATTGGCTGTTGCCTAAATTATTGGAATTATATTTCAAACTTAAAAATGGTTTTAAAATTACTGTAGTATTAGTTCAGTTTTATAATATTAAACATGAAGACTTTTTCATATAATTTAAGTAAACATGAATGTTACTCAGTTTCCTTCCACGTTGTCTGATTTTCAAGTATCAGGCCCTTGTGAATAATGGGGGAAGGATCCTGCCCTTTATTTCCCTCTGAAAATCACCGATTTCTGTATAGTCACACTTACTGTTCTAGATCCTGCTTGGTCTTTCTGGGTGAATGAAAAAATATTTCTTTAAAAAAAACCAGTCAGGATGTAGAATGTTTTCGGTTGGCTGAAAACACCCCTGCAGCAGCCTTCTGTGGTTGTGCTTGGTTTTCTGTAGCACACTTTAAAACTCGTACTTTCTCTTTCATTTGAAAAACCACATGTAGGTCATTAACTTTGTGAGAAGCTGTTGGGATAGGTTTAATGTTTAACCTTTTGGTGTTTCTTTAATATTTAACTTTCCCTGCTCCACTTTTTACAGGCAGCAGTTGGTTTCACTCATATAAAGCCACTCTGCATGTCGTCTCTTTTTTTTTTTTTTTCCTGTTTTTGAATTTAGGGCTTTTTGGCTGAAAGTAGTAATGGCTTTAATTTGGTGATAATTGTGGGGGTTGGTTGGGTATTTTAAAAAAATTAGAAAATTCAAATTTCTCTTTTCATTTTTGTACCCTTTATTATAAAAAGATCTTGCATATCAGCTCAGACACCCAAAATATCTTATTTAATGGAGGCACATTCTAAGCAGAAGGTCCTAAGATAGAGGTTAGAAAATGGTTTTATATTGATAACTGTCTTGGAGAAATACATTGTCCTCTATCTTTGGGCTTTCTTTTCCTTGTTTTGGTTCGTATGCCTGACATTCAAGAACAGAAAGCAGTGGCATTGGATGTTGATCCTTTTGATTTCGGTGGTTTATTCTGCGAGTTCACCGCTGGAGTATGACTAGAAATTAGTGGGAAGAGTCCCTGTGCTCTTGTTTTGATTAAGGGGCTTCCAGCTGAGCACCACCCCCTAATTTTCCTGATCCCTTTAAAGCTCCCTTCACCTAGGCACTGTGAGCTGCTAACTGCTTTTGGAGAAGAGGAGAATCAGAAATTCCCATAGAAATTCTGCAGAGAACAAGCCTCCGCAGTTCTTCCTGTCTTGGCAGGAATACCTGACGTGCTGGAGAACAGTCGGACTGAGGCCGGAGCTGAGCTTGCGTAGTCGCGTGGTGTTGCCTTGCTGATGACACCAAGCACCTACCTCTTACCCCGCACCCCCTCAACCTGCCAAATGAGAATTATGTTCGTGACTAAATGTTTTACAAAGTGCTGTTCCGTATTGCCCTCGTTCCTGCTAAATACAGACCTTCCCATTCCCTGCTTCTGCCTGGCCAGGGAATGACATTGTGAGGCTTTGTCCTGCAGGTTCCTGCCAGAAGTTCAATATAAGGTCAATACCATTTTTCCAATGTCACTTAGTCGGCATTTCTCTAGTAGCATCATATGTTTAATATGGCTTGGCAGGTCCTGTACGTATATTTTTCTGTCCCTGTGGAAGATGCTTGTGCTGAAGAGGGGAGTTGCTTAGTACATTTTTGAGAATTAATCAGTTCTGAAGATACCCCAAGTTACAGACTTCTGGGAAAGCATGTTGTGTCATCTCTTGATGCTGATATATTGCAAGAGAAAAAATGAATGGTAAATTGCTTGTAGTTTGTATTGCTTGTATATTGACAGATTTTCATGTTAGGTAATGCTTTCTAGTACCATCATAAGGAGTAAAATACCCAATGCAAATCCTTTTTAAAACGCTGCTGCTTGCTGAGGGTGAGGGCAGGAGGCAGTGGGGCGCCTGTCATCATCCCCGGGACGCGCGGCTCTAGCTCCCCATGGTTTTTTCATAGTGTGTGCGTAACACCGTTTGCGGAGAGTACGCCTTGGAGGTAAGGATTGTATCTTCCTGCCAAGGAAAAAAGCTGTGCTCCGGGCCTGTGTCGGCTCAGGAGATCAAAGTACAGCCTGGCATGCCTGTTTCTGCAGCCTGTTGGATCATGACTAGCCCTTAGGCTCCTGGTACCTTTGATTTATACTGCTGATAGAAATGTTAACTGTTTCTGAGTTTCCCAATCCTACACCTCCATTCATGGTTTTGTAATACCGCTATTGTTGACAGAACCAGTAACTTAATACCGTGGGAATGCTTATAGCATGAGGAGATGTAATCAATAATGGGTTTTTTCCAAGTTTGATTCATCATTTTTCTTGGATATTTCATTGCCGAATCATTACTTACTTGTTATTTTATAACCACGCTTACCTAATGAGTGCTATCCATCAGTGGGGCCCTGTTGAAGGTGGCTGCGCGTGGCCTGTTGGTACTGATATTGGATGCTACGCCAAGCCCGTGCGTTTCCTCACTTGCCCAGTCTTCTGCTGCGGCTTGAAACCTGCCTGTTTTATGGACAGGAGCGAAGCAGCAAGTCCTTCGAACAGGAGCTCCTGGGTGGGTTTTCTAGAAAGCCTCCAGTGAAGGAAAGGCCTGAACTAAAAAGGCAATTTAATACCTTAAACTTTCTGGTAGGTGAGGCCTTCCTGCAAAAATGTGCAGCAAAAATGCCTTTTCCAACTTAATTGAAGAGTGAATAGGGTTGCTTTTAATTTGATTTAACTACTGCTGTTCACCGTGGAGGAGATGTTTTAGGGTAATCTCCAACACCCTAATTGAGGCAGCCTAAAAGCCAAACTGATCTCTCTGGATGTCAGATGATGGTGCAGTATAGTGAAGATTTCATATGCTACTGGTAATATTTGCAGCAAGTAATTTCTTCCCCTGAAGTGTTACCTCTTTAAAATTGAGCTTTGTGCCTAGAAACGGCGAAGTGTCTGAGTACTTTCCAGAACACTCCTTCAGTGGTGGTGGTGTGGAGATCTCTATAAATTCTCCACGTTTCGGTTCCTCTCTACCTGCCCATGGGTACTGTAGGTATTGCTGTGTATCTTCATGCTGTGGGCTTTGTCTGAGGAAAAAGAAATCCATGCACAAAACCCCACATGTCTCTGCCTGAATAAACATTTGTGTGTGTGCGTGTGTTTGCACATGCTACTGCTGGTGATAATAATTTAGAATTGGTAGAGTTCTTTAAGTGATGATTGGTAATCTCCTAGGCAGTGGCTAACATCTTCTGAAGACAAGTGTGGAGGAGGTTTCAAATGCAATAAGAAAACTTCCCACTTGAGAAACATGATTTAAATAGTCAGTGTACCTTGTCGTAGTTTTCCAGCTTTGCTCGGACTTAATGCATGTTTATAAATGTTTCAAAGTCAAATCACTTGTGGAAACTGGAGTAGTTGAAAATCAGGGCATCTTTCAGAAAGCCCAAGATTATATTGTAGCAATACAAATATGAGATACTCTGTTGGTGAGCTGGTAACCCATGTAATATTAAAAAAAAAAAAAATCTAGAAAAAGTCCCGAGCAATCTGTTGTAGAGGGGTTATAAGACCACACAGTAAGGAGATAACAAGGACTGAGTAGCAGCGTTATCTGTTTGTTGTGCTTATTTATAAAGGACACTGCAACAGAGTTGGGTTTCCACATGGATCTGGTTTGGCATGAGAAAAGAACAGATTGTTTGGTTTGGCTTGCGCTTCTTTCTCTGTCCTAGGAGGGCAAAAGTGAGGAGCTATTTGACGTACTCTCTCCCTGCTTCTAGTACGCTTTGCTTTCATCTGGTGTGTACAGCGTTTTATAGGCTTTACTCACCAAAACACAGGGAAAACTTATTTTTCCTTTCCCTGGCAGCCTCCTGCTGTCAGGAGCTGCGTGTTTCCAGGACAGCAGTGTTTTCAGCATAGGCTAGAGTTCGTGCTTATAAAAGCGCTTCAGTGGAAGCTACAGCATTCATGTAGGTACTACTGAGTCCCTTTATTTCACTTGTCATATACAAAGTGTAATTTTTGAAAGCTCAAAGTAAATTAAGTTAGTTCATATTCAATGGTACCGTCTTCCTGTTGGATTCTGACTTTCCACTCCCATGTGTCTGCTCAGTGTTGATACTAAAGAAAAATATTGTGTGAATTTGCATGCCCTTTTAGGAGAAAAAAAACTCTTTACGTTCTCTATTCCCATTGGCTTATATGAAAACAAAACCACAGAAAATGTTAGCCTTAAATCAGAATAGAGTTGCAGCTTGAAGGAGAATAGCTTGAAAGCTGTGGGTGACAAGACCTTGCGGTAGAAATATTCATAACTGCATTAACAATGTGAAGTGTGGATCTCTCAAACTACAAAATTAAACTGGATATATTAGAAGTTCTAGTTGAGGGGTAAGACTGAATTGTATTTATAAAGAGTCATCTTGTATTTTATGCTCTGAAAATCACTGCACCCTTTGGGTCTTGTGTGACTAAATAAGGGATTCTAGCCTTTGGCTCTTTGAACTTAGCATCTTTCTTATTTGCTTAATGTATTACAAGGACAATAATGCAGTTGTGCTTTTAAATAGAATCCCAAACATAGCAGGATCTGGCTTTCGGAGCTGACTTCAGGATCTTACACGTGTTGGATGGCATATGGAATTGGCAAGTAGTGCACGTGGTATCTCCTGTGAAGGGTACCAACCTCTCTGTCTCAGCACGTTTTCCTGCCATTTGGTGTAGGTGCCATGTTGGAATCCATGTTGGAAGAAGTCTCTTATCTATCCTTAATGCCAGATGGAAAGGGAGGGGAAAAGGCAAATGTTGCTGGAAACTGAGCGCTACCAAATGCATTCTGAAGCCGAGTGGCTCTTTTGTCTTTGTGGTTGTCATGGGGAGCATCTTCAAAATAAGATGTGATTAGCTTTCATGGGACATACTTGGTGATGCCACGTAGTAACTGGTTTTTTAAATTTCCAGGTAGCACACAAATCCATCTTCTGTTGATGTAATGCTTTTCTTTCTCATTTCAGCTATGAAGCCGTACGCTCCAGCTTTCATTCTCCTGTGGAGCGCTGTCGGGATAGCGAGGGCTGCCAAAATTGTCGTCGTGCCGCCAATTATGTTTGAAAGCCATCTTTATATTTTCAAGACTCTGGCCTCCGCCTTGCATGACCAAGGTCACCAGACAGTGTTTCTCCTCTCTGAGGGTAGAGAGATTCCTCCATCTAATCACTATAGACTTCAGCGCTACCCAGGGATCTTTAACAGCAGCACCTCAGATGATTTCCTCCAGTCCAAGATGAGGAGTATCTTCTCTGGGAGACTGACAGCCCTCGAACTGTTCGATATCCTGGACCACTATTCCAAGAACTGCGACATGATCGTTGGCAACCGAAACCTCATGCATGCCCTGAAACAGGAAAAATTCGACCTGCTCCTGGTAGATCCCAATGAGATGTGTGGATTTGTTATAGCTCACCTTTTAGGGGTTAAATACGCTGTCTTTTCCACTGGCCTCTGGTATCCAGCCGAAGTGGGTGCTCCAGCTCCCCTGTCTTACGTTCCAGAATTTAACTCACTGCTCACAGATCACATGAACCTATTTGAGAGGATTAAAAATACTGTTGTTTATCTTATTTCAAGATTTGGAGTCAGTTTTTTGGTTCTGCCAAAATACGAAAGGATAATGCAGAAATACAAGGTTCTGCCAGAACGGTCCATGTATGACTTGGTTCATGGATCCAGCCTGTGGATGCTTTGTACTGATGTAGCACTGGAGTTCCCAAGACCCACGCTACCCAATGTTGTTTATGTGGGAGGAATCCTCACCAAACCGGCCAGCCCTCTGCCAGAAGTAAGGTTTGCTGAGCTTTACAGTAATTTCTGTGGTATCTTGTTGACCTGATATGATGAGTAGCATTTTTTTTAAGCAGTGAGTTTCAAATGGGATCTAGTGTCTTGACACTTTAAAGCGTCTTTTGTTGTTGCTTGGTGAAATATGTCCTTGAAGACAGTGGGGGTGGTGGTGAGGGGAACTGTTGAACACAAACTCCTTAAAATGAGTCTTGTGATTGCTGGAAGTATCTTTCTGTGGAGTTGGATGCCTAATGGTGCAGTAGTGGAAAAAGCATTGCACACTCTCTTGGAAATGACATCTGTAGCTTCTAACCAAGTGTGGGTTAAAATGGGAAGAAGGGTGAACAAATGAATACTGCTTATGCTTAAAGAAGCCCACTAATAGGTTATATTGTCTTTGATTTCATGATATTAGTATTTGTATGGAGAGTTTGCTTCCCTTGCTTTGATAGGGGAAAATGTCATTAAAATTAGGTGTACATAAGAAGAAACTGTCTATAAGCCGGTATAGGGAGATGATGTGAGTTGATAACGCAAACGGTGCTGGTACAGTACTTGGATATGAATTTTTACTGTACACTTACTGGCCATCAGGTACTGAACTTCAGACTTGAAATGGTGATAGCGACTGGATTGATTCCAGAAATCCTGGCTTCACAGATTAATAATTAAGTTTGATTACTTCAGTGCGCCATGTGGTCTCTGATAGCTGATATCCAAGAATGTCACTCACCATTGTGTTGCTGAACAGAGGCAGGCAGAACAAAATTTCACAGAAAACAGTGTTGTTTACACTTCTATTTATGTATACATAAACAAATAGATCTTGAATTGGAGATTATTAATAATGGATGCTTCTGTCTGGGTGATAAATAGGTAGGTAGACCTGCAGTGCTCAACAATTTGCTTCTAAAAATGCCTTGTTCAGCCTTTGCTTTCTGCATGAAAATTACCAGACCCACTTTTCATCTGTTTTAGGCTGAAAGTTGCTTGTGGAAGGCTGGAGGCTTTTTTGTTTTGTTATGTTTTTTTATTCTTTGCACTGTCAGTAGTATCTTGACTTAGCAGTACCTTTGTTCACAAACTCGGAAAACATCAAGACAGTTCTCTGTGTTGGGCTGCAGGATGTAGAGTGCTGTGTCAGTTCCTTTTTTTTTTTTTTTTTTTTTTTTTTTTAAATCCCCTGCTCAACTTTAAAGGCATTTGAACCTGACTTGGTCCAGTCTCGATGCTGGTTGGGACACTTCTCATGGGTGGCCTTTCTTGCACAGGAGGGTGAGCTCTCTAATGGTAATGTGGGAGTGAGGAGTGTGCCAGAGTTTCCTCCTTGGAACCCTTTTTGCAAGCTCTGTCTGGTGCTTCAGGATCATTTTAAGCCTCTGTTTAGGGCACTGTAATAACTTAAGGAAACATGGGTAGTGACAGAAGGAGGATGTAGGTCTGTTAGTTCCTGGTTTTTGGAGGAACTGTTACTGTTCTCCAAGGTGTCATCAGCGATGACCATAACAGTGCTGCTTCAAACTGGTTCTTCCTGCATGTATATTAGTGGGTCAGTGTTTATAAAGCATCAAGCCTCAGATATCCTGAGAAAGCAGACTAAAGGTAGCCCTGTGCTGCCTAAATTCAGCCGTATTCCCTCCAGGAAGACCTTGCTGTCTGGATTAAGTTTCAGCTCTTCATTTTCCAAATCTGAGTCGTCTTGTTCATTTAATTTTTGAGAAGAAAAACATCTTTGTTACACGATAAGTTTGGGCACTACGTCAACATTGTCTATTTTTTGTCTCTGTGGATTAATTATTAGACTAAAAGTTAACTGTCCTCAAAAGCAGATTTCTTTGCTATAAAATGGGATTGATGAAAATGAAAGGACTACTTTTCTTTCAATGTTTTGCTATAGGGATGTCGTTATGTATAGATAGAGATGCATATTTGTACAGGCATATATAAATACATATTTGGAGTCTTTGAGATTACATTTCAGTGTACTTTCTAAATTTACTCAGGAACCACGATTGTTAACTTATTAGAAAATCTCACAATGCAAGAAGGTGGAACAGTAAGTAAAATCTTCAATATAACCAGACTGAGAGTGACCTTGAAATAGACCTGTAGGTAGAGTATGTGCTGGCAAAGACATACTACAGTGCGGGGAGGAAGCTCCTGTAATTATTTGTGAACGGAGACATTATTTACCTTCACTTCAGTTTTATCGGGCAATTCATTCTTAAGATGTTCTAAGCGCAGGATTTGATTGAATGCGAGAGAGGCAAAGTGAATGTGTTCATCTTCTATCATATAATTTGTCCATGCCTAAACTGTTACACATAATTCTGCTGTGGTATGTATTGTAGGTAAATTATTGGGCAATCAGTTTGTTTTTACTGAACAGTTAGATAAAATTCATAACTGTTGCTTTACTCTGGCAAATTTAAATTGGATAGCTAGTGCTGCAACTGTTCTCAATTATTGCTGCATCTCTAAAGCAGGAACCTTCACCAGTTTATTTTCTGCAGCTTTTAGCCTGATGCGTTGGGGTAAGCCAGAAGCTGAGCTGGTTCATGTTTCTGTGCTGGGCTCAAAATGGTCATGCTACAGGAGCTGTCTTGTAAACAAAAGTGATGTCCCTGCCCAGACATAATCATCAGAAAAGAGGGGCATGTGGCTGGAGATAACAAATTTAGCAGTCTAATCTACTGTTACAAACCATTTGCGTCTCTTACATTCTTAAAAGCTGCTTCTAAGTGGCCTATTCCACTTTTTCTGGTAGACAAGTACAAGAGGGGGAAATAAAAAAAATCTGTTTTATCAAGACCAAAATACCTGCTGAATGCAAAATACCTGAATTAAACCTTTTTTTTTTTTTTTTTTAAGAAAAAAAGTCTGGCTCTCAAAATGGTAGCTGCAGTGAGAAGGCAGAATCTCCTGGGAGGGCTGGCTGCTGGTCGGGTCACTGCTACTGGCCCTGACCGCAGCAGGAACTGGGCTTCAGCCTTTGCTGGGCTGTAGCCCCAGCACGCTTTGAGGTCCCCGGGTGCTGCAGCAGTGGCACCGCTGCCTCGTCAGCAGAGAGGGAATTTGTTGGTTTTTTGGGGAGGTGAAAAAGGCAAAAAGTTGGTGGGGTTTTTTGGGTGTTGGGTTTTTTTTGTTTGTTTGTGTTTTTTTAACCAAACCAAAATTCCTACACATAACTGAAGTTATGTGCTCTAGTTTTCTGCTGGTAAGCAATGTCTTAAAAAGAAAAATCAGAGAGTAATAATTAAACAAAGAGGAGATGAAAGTTGAAGCCTCTTAAACTGTTACAGGATCGCCGTTGTTTAATTCTAGGGGATGTGGTAGCTTTGTTTTGCAGTCGCTTAGAGTCTACACTTGTATTTTCCTTCAACTTTCTGTAAAGTTGGAAAAACACAGCTTTAAAGGTAGCACGTAGTAGGAATATCCATGTCATGTAGCGGTGTGTATGGGGAAACAAACCTGAGCCTTGCTTTGTTGTATATTAGTATTTTGGTTCGGGGCAGTGGGAGGGTTTTGCAAGTCCCCGATTACCCTCATTACTGCATGTGGGTTCCTTTTGTAGAATACTTTTGGTGCAGGTAAACTAGATTTATTTTGGAGGATGTTAAGCTGCAAACCTTATTTCACCTGCCAGCAAAATGCTTGCTGGTGCCTGATGGGAGTCATAAGGGTCTGTAGCAGCATTTGGCCTTTTGGATGGCTTTAAGTGACATGCTTTGTGGGGGGATGCTCAGATTTGGGACCAGAATAAACATAGCCAAGGTCAGGCTGCTGGAGTGTGCAGAGGGTACGTGCGGAGCTGTTTCTGTTCCTACCGTGCTGGCATGGAGCTCGGGTAGAGGCAGACTGCTGTCCCTTCCAAGGACCGTATGTTAGCTGCGCATCTTGTGCGTCACCTGGGAAGGGAACTGACCTAACTGGGACGTATCTTTACTGCTTGCACAGATCAGAAACCGGCGGGAGCCGATCGTGCGGTTAGCTCATGCGGTGGGCATGACTTTTAGCTGCTGCCGAACTCTGTGGCCATGACGGCGGCAGCGCGCAGCACCCGGCTGGGGTACGCAGACTGGCATACGTGTCTTCAGGTTGCAGCCTGCCCCGACACCTCAGAAGCCTCTGCTGGGCTCTGCTCCTCCTTTTTGCTCTCCAGGGCCGTGCCCCAGTGTCGGTCTGTGCTTGGCGCAGCGTCCCTCGGCGCAGTTGCAGTCATCGGCGCGCTGAGGAGCGGGAGCCAGGAGCCAGCGAGGAGAGCAGCAGGTCCTTTGGAGGTCACCGCGCTGCACCAAGCGCCGCTCGGCCCGGCTCTGTGCGCCACCGGCAGCTCCTCGGCCTAGCAGGGTTAGTCTTACCCTCTACAGAGAGGCCGTATGTCAGTGGGTGACTGAAATTCCCAACAACTGCGCGTTTATGCTTCCGATCCCTGCTGCGCGTTGATGAAGCTGAGCATAACTTCTCTGACTTGCATTGTGGTGAGAGGGCTGAGGGTCGCTTTGCAAAGCTCAGCGTAGGCAACAGACACCCCACAGTTAGCAGTTGTCTTCTGTGGTAGCTTGTGTGCTTGTTTTGCCGGCTGAAGTACACAGATCTAGATTGCGTAAATACTGGGTGCTCTGTAAAAGACAAGGAGATGGATAGTGTCAATGCACCTGTTACCCCTAAGTGAATAAAATCTCATATGCATGTGG
>KL267321.1:24171-59339 GCA_000699545.1 Podiceps cristatus
TCCAAAAAGTGTGTACTTTGAATTGCATATAGGACAGTGTGAGCAGAATTAGCCTTAAAAGATCAAAAGCTAGAGACAGACTGAATAGCAAGTATATAAGGTCATTGTTGACTTAAATTGTTAAGTGCATGGTGTTACCTGGTAGTATTTTTCAGATAACTGGCAGTGGCTGGTAGGAAAGTAAAAGTCTCCTCTGCCTCTTTCTTATTACACCTCTCCGGAGAGACCTTGTGAAGCTGAATGAAGCTGGCTTTTTAAAGTAACAGACGTTTCAAGAAAGGATGGGGAAACCTCTGCTATGGCATTTATATCTAGTGACTGGGTTGATAGGCAGTTACGCATTAATCAGCCTGATAAGAGACGTCCTTGAATCAGGGTAGAAACCTGATGGGTCCTACGAGCAGCCACCTCAGGAAATACCCAGACCCGGCTGAGGAGGGGGCAGAGGGCGCTGGAAACAGGCATCGTTGCCCTGAGAAAAGCAGCCGAACAGTGTTTCAAAAGGACTCGTTTCCATCAAGTCATTGATTACGTAGGTGCGTTTGGACATAGGTTGGATCCTGCGGTTTGGATGCAATTGTACTTGAGAGAATCTGTGTCAGTGTTCACAAAAAAAAAGAAAATCACTGAAACTAAAATGGTGAATACCCTGTAATTTTTGAGTTGAACTTCTTTTTTACATCTGCACAGTTTTTATAATTTCCTGACTAACTCTGTAACACTGTGCTTTGCTTCAACATTGATCTTGAGGTACTTCTTCTGAACTGAATGCCATTTGTCATTGATAGGAAGAGAGTAACAAATGACAGGGTTTTTTGTTTGTGTGTGTGTTTTTTTTTTTTTTTAATTCTTCCATACCTGACTAAAGTAAATTTGCACTACAAAGGAGGGTGTTCATTTTTCAGCAGTAGAAGCTGTCCTTTCAGGCATAGCTGTCAACCAATAGTAATTATAGTAACTTACTCTCTTCTCCCTGTAGATCTCTTATCTAATCTTGTTATTATGTAGCTCTAGATCTGTGTAACAAATTGGTGCCTTTGAAATAACTTCACTAAAAAGTTTTGGGTTTTGTGGGGTTTTTGGGGGGGTTTTTCCCCTTTTCTGGAGTCTTGCTGACAACTGTGTGTTTACTTTAGGCTGGTGTTGGCTGATACTGGTATTTATCTTTAAAATGAGGTAGAAGAATAAAGAAACATTTTGTTCCTAAGATTTTTCTCCTTCATTCAAATTCAAGGACACTATCTATAAGCTCTTGCAGACTGTAGCAATAGATTTCTGTGCATGGCATAGCACCATCTATTTTTCTTTTTTTAAGTCTGGAGAATAATTGTTACAGGCCTGCTTTTCTCAATAAATTTCTGGTGATGTGAAGCAATTCTAGAGCTGTTTTAAAATGCATGTGTTGTGGTTTAATGCCGGTCGGCAACTGAGCCCCACGCAGCCGCTTGCTCACTCCCCCCTGGTGAGATGGAGGAGAGAATCAGAAGAGTAAAGTGAAAAAACCCATGGGTGGAGATAAAGACAGTTCAGTAGTAAAGCAGAAGCTGCACACACAAGCAAAGCAAAACAAGGGGTTCATTCACGCCTTCCCATGGGCAGGCAGGTGCTCAGGCATCCCCAGGACAGCCGGGCTCTGTCACGCCTAACGGGGACTTGGGAAGACAAACGCCATCACTCCGAATGGTCCCCCCCTTCCTCCTCCTTCCCCTAACTGTGTCCCAGCTGAACCCGCTGCAATGTGATTGTCAGCTGGGGAGGCAAAAAGTCTTTTATGGATGATGGAGATGATGGAGCACTGTAAATTCTGTGCTGAACTGTATGATCACGTATTTCGGCTCTGAAATACATTTCCATGCAAAGCTTCCTCGCTCCCCAGCAATTGTTTTTTTGCTACAGAAGTAAGCGTTGCCTGAGCTCTTCAGATACCCAGTCATAAAACTGCTGTAGTCTCTAGTATGGCCAGGTAGATGAACCATGTCTATTCCAGCTATGCTGCTTCATTTTAAATTCGGGAAGACGTGTGACTCGGCATCTACCTGGATAGTGTAAGCCATGGGGAAAAGCATGCCAAGTCAGTTTTGGAAGTCAGGTAAGTATCTTCAGTAAAACTTGGTCAGGAAGGCAAGTCCTCCAGGTGCGCGTGCCAAGCATGAGGTTGCATCCAGTGCTCCTGATGAACAAGCAACAAACCTTCCGCAAGCCTGTGCTGTCCATCAAAAAGCAAGTTTACTTGGTTCATGGGTGGTAGTGCAAGGTGGTCACTTCTTCAGCTCAAGTAATTACGTATATTGGGAATGGAAAATACAAGGTTCAGACCTGGGGTGTTGCGTAGGTCCAGTTCTGTTGCTTTTAACTTTCAGAATTGATTTTACTATACTTATTTATTTACAAAATACTGAGCAGTTTAATATAAACTACTATTATAAACAGGTTTTCTGGTTTTAAGCATTCTAATTTACGTTTTTCTTATCGAAATGCATAGATCAACAAGATTTATTCACTTTTGGTAATGCGCAGTGCTTCAACTGTGAGCATCACTTGCAAGTTTTTAAGACAAGTGTGTGTAAGACAAATAATGAGCTAGTTTTAATTCCATGGTCTAATTCTCTAGCATACTGTGGGATAATTTTTAACTTTATGTAGAGAAACAAAAGATAAGAACACATTTCCAAAGGCATGCTTTTTTTTCAGTAGTATGTGGAACGTGCTTGAGTTGGTATACCATGTTTGTATAGTTTGGGACATTGGGACATGTTCAAAGCTGAGATTTAAGAGCAGCGAGCCTAACTTAATATTATTGATTAAAAGAAAAAACAAAAAAACCAAAACCAACCTTTGCAATGAAACCAATTTTTCTTGTCAGATGTCCTTGCTGCTTAAAGGTTATTTAGGCGAAGTGAATAACTCATGTTCAGCTAATAATCTGCTTGGGCATTTATATATCCTGTGGCTGGGTTAGTGTTAGCGCCCAGTGTTTGGGGTGGTGAGGCATCCGCGTCCATCTCTCTGGGAGAGACCAGTGACTTCTGAGGAAGAACCAAACGGGATGGATGGGGAGGAGAAGGGTCGGTCCCATGCCTGGCTCCCTGCCCCGGCGTTAGCAGGTGTACGTAACCTCTTCCGTGGTGTGTCTTCAAGCACCTCTTACCTGACCTTCTGAAGAGTGCTGGGAAAATTAGTAATGTATCTTCAGCTTCTGTGCCTAAAAAAGCATCTGTCTTCCAAAGAAGGCCATTCTCATTAAAACCTTGCCTTTGAGGAAAGCATGGGTTTGGGGAGTCAGTTCAGGTTTGGCTGAAACCTGGTGTATGGTAATTTTTTTTCAGGCTTGGTGGATTTATTTTACATTACAGATGTCCTTTTGTGTTCCTTACAGAGCAATCCTGGCAGTGAGTTTGTTGTAGGTCCCAAGAGCGTGTTGAACAGAAATTTTACCAACAACATTGTCTTAATGTTTTTATTTATTTGGGTTTTGTTTGTTTTAAAACTTGTTTATTCCTGTGTTAAAAAATAATTCTACTCACATCTGTAATTGAGCAACCTGGTCTAAAGGCAGGTCTCCCTGCCCATGGCAGGGGGGTTGGAACTAGATGATCTTTAGGGTCTCTTCCAACCCAAACCATTCTGTGATTCTATGATAAACAGAGGCTCAGAAGCCAGCTGATCTTAAGCTTGTTAAATAAGGGATGATGGTCAATAGCCTGTTTAAAATACATATATTCTTGTATGCACACATATAATATATATAAATTTTAGATATATGTGTGCATATATATGTTAAAAAAGAAAAGGGAGGGGGTCAGCTCTTGGGAGAAAGAAAAACTACATAATCTGAAGAGGAAATGAAGAAGCACTTGCCATTATTAAATCAAAACTGTGGATGAGAATTATATCTCCTACCATGCACAGAGCACAGGTGTCATACCAGAACAATGAAAGACAAAATTTTCAACCTAAATTAGTTTATAACGTGGATTTATGGATGGGGCTGTATGTCAGTATCTGTAATGCAGAGGTCCGGATTTAAAATTTAGCTGCTTTTCAATTTTTTTTTTGCTGTATTCACTGCGACTTAATTTGACACAATGTTCTATAGATAAAGTAAGAACTGTCTTCATACTTAAAACCATCTTTTCTTAACTGTTACGTGTACAGCTTTTCTACTGCATATGCAGCTACTGCAGTTGTAATAGCATTGGCAAAACCTAGGTTTGTATTTACATTTAATAGTCATTAAACTTTCTGTGTATGCTTACAACACTTAGGAAAGTGAAGGGGGTTTTGGTATTTTTTTTCGCAGAACACGTGGTAATTTCACCAAAGTTTTTAAATTGAATCCTGGATTTGAGGATACTTCTGCTGCACCTGCAACTCTATGCAGTCATCTCAATAACCTCTCTTGAAGGGCGAGCTGCTGCTTTTCAACTACCTTCCATTCATTTGAAAGGCAAGGTTGCTTTCCCAGGGTCCTTGCCAAAGGTCCAGTGAGTAATGGATTTTTGACGAAGAGTGTTGCATCAGGGAAGTACTTGCACAGCAGTTTTCTGGTTGACCTCTAGTTTTAGGTAGTCCGTGTTCTTGGAGGCTTCATTGGATACGCCTGTAACTCTAGAGAGAGCTGAGATACAGGAGAAAAGACAAAGGCTTGCGGTACTGTATTTCTTTCCTGAGTTTTTGAGGCTGAATTTAATTCCTCTTTAAAGTTAAATGGACTTAAACATTTTGTTAGTATTGGATGTTAAATGGGGAAAGGCAGTAGAGGTCAGGGAGGAGAAAATGCAACATCTTGGGCAGCAAAAAGCTTCATAAGGCTTTAAAGACCTTTCCCCCTCAATGCATTTTGATAAACCAAATATGCAGTATATATGTGTGTATATATATACACACCAAATAATTCGTGAGAAACATAATAGGGAAACAGTCTGTATTTCAACAGGGCTGAATCTGTGTCGAATGTTATTGAAGAAGCACTTTATCAACAGCATTGTTAGATGAATATGTGATGACGGTTCACGTAGAAGTGCCTGGGGTCCTAATAGAAGACATTTCAGATCTTAGTTTGCTTCACAACTGGGAACTTTAGCGTGGCTTTAACCAGCAAGAAAATAGGTGAATTTAGTCTAATGCCATAAGCTGAATATTTTTTTAATGTCTTTGAGGTATTATTTTGGGAATTGTCTTACTCTATGCTAGTGTGAACTACAAAATATAAGAAAATAATGTGAATATTAACTGCATGGAGTTTTTTGTGTGTGCTAAATGTCATTAATAGAATGAGTCTTATCAGTGTTTTAATAGCATGTGGCACCGGTCAGGCAACATCAAGGGAAGACAAGATATAAAGCTTGTTGAGACTTTTCGCAAACTCCACATTTTCATTTTTAGGGGTTTCAGTTTGACTTCAGACAGCAGAGTAAATGAAGGGAGAGGAGAAGGGAAAAGACCAGAAAAAAATAACATTTAGTTACAAGTTCACAACAGGGAGGAGGTTGGTCACTGACAGCAACTTGTACCTGAGGAAGAAGTTAACTTGCAGTTAATCCTGAGGGAAATGGGGGAGTGGGGGAGGATCTTGTCCTAGTTGGGAGCAGCGTGGCTGCTGTTAATCAATCTGACTGAGCCTGATAATACGGAAATGAGCGAACCCTGATAAAACGAAATGAGCACGTTTGCCTTGTGGCCGTCGCTTTTAAAAGGCAGGAATTCGGTTAGCGAAAAAATGACCTTCAGAGTGGGAGAGAGACACTAGCCGCTGCGGAGGTGTTTGGCTGCGGCAGCTGGGCACGTTGAGTCAGGGAGGTCCGAGCCGTCCTCTGCTCGGCACGGTCGGCTGTTTGCTGTGGTGTCCCATCTCCTTTGCTCGTTACAGCAAATAAACCCCCCTATTTTTGGTTGTAAACAGATTTACAGTTTCCTGGCAAGTAAATACGAACAGGGCACTTTGTCTAAAGTGGTGGTGTTTCTCTGGGATTGCTGTAGACTGACACATTATTTTATAACTTTCAGTTTCTATGATGGGACCCTGTTCAGTGACAATAAAGGTCATATAGTGGCATGTCTGACCTTTAACAGCCTATGCTGAAATGTTGGTGTTTTATTAAAATTTTAAACAAGGTTCAAAATGTATTAATACAGCATTTAAATATTTCATGAGAGAAGCGCTATTTAGAAGACACCAGAAAAGTTAAGACACTAATAAAAATGGCCTGTGTACCTTTCTGTTTATTTATCAGCAAGTATCTCATTTCTAAAGGTCACTTCATGTGGCTTCTTATTTATTTATTTTGAAATAGATCTGGTTTTGTCTATTCTAAGCAGCATTTTGTAGTAGAAGTTGCATAGTATGCCTGTGCTCTCCATTGGGGAATGCTGGTTTGCAACCATATTCAAAGAACAGCCACTTGTGCTATTACACATTTGAATCGAGCAGCTGAACAGGGAAAGCTTCGGATATTAAACCCGGTTATGTTTGTATTTGTGTACTTTGTTTATCTGAAACAAAGCTCAGTATTAGGCACCACTGGTTACTGCCAGCTGGGTCCTCACTCTATAGTCACAGCTGTGCATTTAGCATCTAAGCCTGCTAAGAATAGCTAATTAGAAAACCAAACAGAACAAAGCTCACATAGTGGGGTTGGCACAATAGCATTCCTGTCTGAGAATGGTAAAAAGATTTATTTATTTTTATTTTATTTTTTTGATTCCCCCCTGCTTCATGCCTATAGTGCAGCATAGATTAGTAAGTGCTTATTGTCCTTATGCAAGCACAGGGAGAAGCTCAGTAAAAGACCAGTATATACTCAAAAACCTTCTCTCCTCAGTAACATAATGTCACATAGAATTCATTACTCATAGGCAACCGAACTTGGAAAAGAGAACAAGGCAAGGTCGTAGTATCTGTTCCTGTGCAAAGCTCCAGCTGCAATAAATATTACCTGCGTTGAAAAAGGAGAAGCCTGCTTAGGCGACATATGAACTGTGTGTATGACAAACTCAAGTAGGAGTTGTGAAAGCAAATGTGCAGCTTCTGAAAGGGACGAAATGGCCATGAGGCCGGTCTGCTAATACGTGAACGCTCCCTGCCTGGAGAAGGGAAGAAAAATCGTAGCCTGCTGCCTGCCCGCCTTTTCCTGGTCTGTGCAAGTGCCCTTCCTCTTTGTGAAACCCTTAAGTTGTTTAATTATTGTTTATTAAAAGGGATTTAGAAAGCGCATCAGATGTGAAATATCGTTGAAGATGAATCAGTACCTCCTTTGGGGCTTGGTGTGCCAGGATCGGTCAGTCAACGTAAGCGAAATTAGAGAGTTGTGTGAACAGGTAGGGAGCTTCAAAAGAAAGTTTATCATTTCAGTCTCTTCTATTTTGCCCAAAGAACGTGCATTTGCACAGAAGTTAACAAGAAAACAGGCAGAGGCCTGACAGGGTTTGGCACAGAGTATTATAATTGGGGCTCCCTTAAGCATTTCATACCCTAGCGTGCACTGATTTTATTTTTTTAATCACTTAAGTGAAAGTGGTGAGTAATTGGAATATGTATTAGATGATGGTATTTTGTTGGCGATGTATACAAAGCTATAATTGGATAGAACGCAAAATTCATGTAGAAAATGCAGTTCAAAGTTCAGTTCAGAAACTGAACGAGTATTACAGTAGGTGACTTTGACAGGTTTTCTGTCTTTCGCGTGGGCTGACCTCGTCTGAGGCTGTACCGTGCCCGGTGAGGAGATGGGGGTGGGCAGGGAGAAGGGTGATGTCTCCAGCTGTAGGTGCTCAGATTTACCCTTCGCCTGAGCCTCTCCACTGACTGTTGAGATGGCCTGGAGAAAACAGCCTCCCTCCTTCCCGTCACTTTTGTGAATAACTCTCCAGTCCCAGACTTCTTGGCTATGCTGAAATTTCTGGAAAATCCTGGTATGCACCTGTGTAGAGTGCACATATATATATATATACACACACACACATATATATACACGTGTGTGTGTATATATATATGCACCTTAAATACTTTGTTAATGTCAGCTTGTTTTCACTGACATTACAAAGAAGAATAATTACATTTTTAATGCTGCTTTAACTCGGAGGTATGTGTGTGCCTGATCTAAGTTTTTTTCAGAAATTCTATCAAATTTTGCTCTTGAGTTCATCAAGGTTTAGGGGTTATAATTGTTTGCGGTTTGATTCGTTTGGAAGGGGAAAACCAGGTCTCTGCTTCTAAGCTTCTGTTCAATTTGTCAAGTTTGCAGGGTTTGCCTCAGTGAAGCAAACGTTATCTGCTGGCTGTGCCAGGACTTCAGGTAGTTGAGGCAAGAGTTTTTCTTTCTACACACCAAAAACTGAAAATACTTGTATTTGGGAAGAAATCAGTAAATGCGATCAGGTGCTCTGTTACAGTCACTTGAAAGAGGTAACCATTTAAAGAAGTATCTGGCTTTACCCCATAGGTAAAGTTTAACTTAACTGCAAAAGTCAGTGCAAAAGTCACTGTTCCCTTCTCGCTTCTGTGTTCAGTTGAAGTTTGAAGGGTATGAGGAAGGCTCAGTAATGCAGCTCTTCATGTAATAGACACCCTCCCCAAATCTTTGCTGTAGGTTTAGACCACAAAAGTTGTAATTTGATATATCAAGTGTCCTTTCCTTACACTAAAAAAAAAAAAAAATCACACTGTAATACAGTGAACCCGAGTGTCATTTAAACTGGGCAAAAGGAAGTTGCTTTCCGGTTGCAAGAAAAGAGCTGTAAAATCTGCCTGAACAGGGAACACGGCTTTTAACGAAGGCAGCTCTAATGACTCATCCTGACTCGCTGCGTTTTCATACCGTGTGTCATTAGGTTGGAAAGACAGAATGTGCTGGAGGTCAAAAGTGTATGTGGATTTAAGAAAAAGAAAGGGAAAAATTTAAGAAAATTCATAGGAGAAGAGCCTAAGTGTCTGTGAAACTTTGTAGTGTAGTGTTGGAGTGGTGATTTTGCTTGTGAAAGTCTTGGGGCTTTCTTTTTTTTTCTGTGGCTACCGGTCTTCAGTGCTCAGTAACTGATAGATAACTTGTCATGTCCCTTCTTTCTCTCTCCTGCTAAACTCAAAGCTACTTTTTCTGGCTCCTCTTCTTTTGTAGAAGATCCCTTGAGAGTAACACTGGGGTGGTAGGGCTAATATGGTCCAAATGAATAAAAAGGTAGGAAGGTGACTAAAGGCTACGCTGGCTAGCTATGCTGAAATCATAGGCAAAATTGTCGCGTGGCATCATTGCGTTGTTCTCTTCCTCAATTCAGATTTTGCAAGAATAGCTCAAAGCTTGGATGTGGTACTGCTCATCCTGCATCACCGTCATCGCTGTGCGCTTCCTGAAGTAGACATTAGGAATGTATATGTGTGAATTAAGTGACGTGCGTAGCCATAGTAATAATGCTGGTGAAGTATTTAGTCTGTCATGTGCCAACATCGTAGTCTGCCTTTATCTGCTGTATCACCTCTTTACCTCATAGGCCGCATAAGGAACAGGAGAAAGTGCAAGAAAATACTGAGCCTTTGTACTGTGGTACCAGGACGAGGAGATCTGTTTTGCAACCAAAGACCTACGAACACCACTCATTTGGATTCAGTTTTGCTAGATTTCCAGTTTAGAAAACCTGTACTAAAAAGCTGTCAGGAGAAGGAATTATGAGTTAAAAGAACCCGAGACTCATAGACTTCTCCAGGTCATGAACTTGGGGGGCTCTACAAGGGGAGGCTGTGTACTACGTCCCCTGTTCTTCATTTCCTCGTTTTTACCTGACTCTTGCATTTTTAGCAATGCTTAGTGATTCCATTTAATTAAAGCCGTGTTATGCCAGGAATTACACAGATGTATGCAAGGAGAACCCTTGTTCTGATAAGTCCATGGTTAACTTTCTGCAGCCCATGCACAGTACTGATCTCCAGCACCCCTCTGGGGAAGCAGATTGGAAAGGGGCTGCAGATCCCAAGGCAGGCAAGCAATTCCTCTTGACTATCAGCATGATGTAAAGCTTAAGTAAAATTAGGACAAATTTGTGTGAAAAAAGAACCTTTCAGTTGATGTCAAAAATACAACAAGGTGAGTTAAAGCTCTTCTGGATCTTTTCAAGGTTGGCACAGAACAACTTGGACTGTGTGAGGTATCAAAATTGTATTTTTTCTAATTTAGCATCCTAAAAGAAAACCCAAGGACAAATTCATGTTCCTTTGCTTCTGATTTCGGTTGGCCAGGCATCATCCAACCCTGGTCTAGAAGCCCACGGTAGCCGTGTAGGCTACTGTTCTGTCTAAGTCCCTGCCAATTGCACTTCCCTTAATCCAGTTATGCACATGTAAGATCAGAGTTGGTTTGCACCTGTCCAAGTCAGAGCAGGGGGAAACCTCATTTCGCTTGTCTCTTCCTTCTGTAGCCCTGTCTGTAGAAAACCTCCCTGGATGCTGATGTTGCTTGGAACAGGCTTTGAAAGCTTGCAAGTGCGCATTTGTGTGTTGCCACACTTAAGTGGGTCAGGAGAGGGAGCGCTCAGATAATAAGTTTCAGTTCATCAAAAAATGAAGCCGTTTGTATTCTGTTGTGGTTTTTTTAATACGTAATCGCATTTAAGATGGCAAACAATTCCATCTTTTGAGCCTGATGGCAGGATCTTGTCTTGCCTGTCAAGATTTTAAGTTCCCCTTTCTACGTGTTATGTTCCACTGAACCAGTGGGATTACCTTCCAAGGGAAGGGTGACAAAGGTTTGGCTATGAAATCAGCCATGATGACACGAAACAGGCTGCTTGGCTATTGCACAACAATAAAATGCAAAAGCCTGTTTGTAGGGTGGCTCTAATGGAGTGGTACATAGAAAAGTTCCCTCCTCTTTTTTTTTTTTCCTCCTATGTGAAATTTTAAGTACTTAATAATAGCTATTTGTTATTATATATGGGAACTTTTGAATGCTCTTTTAGAAACTTCCGTTATAAGGAAATACACCTCCTCTATGTATACATAATGTATAAATTCTTATTATGTGAATACATCAGAGTTGTAAAGTCTCACGAAATTTCTAATTAAGCGCAGAGGAGCAGGAGCAGTAGCTTTGGGAGCCATTCCTCAGCTGGAACAGGCCGATTTCTAGCAGCAGAAACCACGTGTCTGACCCAGCGTATGTAGTCACAGGTAGGACTTCCCGGGGCTGAATGAGAAACGCCCGAGCAGCAGTGCCAGCCAGTCCTTACTAAAAAGCAAACATGCCTCCAGCTGGACTTTGTGCCGTTGACCGCCAGTGCCTGGGCCCTGCTGTTTGTCTCTCAGGCTGTGGTGGGAAGCAGTGCCAAAAGCCTTACTCAGGTCAAGGTAAGCAACACCCACTGCTCCCCCCTTGTTTGCTGACCTTTGCATCCCAGACCGGTTCTCCCTGTGTGCATGCCTGAGGTCCAGCAGCGTGTCTCTTACTTGCTTCTTGAGCACCTGTGGCACGGAGTTGTCATAGGATCATAGAATCGTTTAGACTGGAAGAGACCTTTAAGATCATGAAGTCCAACCATAGACCCGTCACTACCAAGGCCACTGCTCACCCACGTCCCTCAGCGCCACGTCTACACGTATTTTGGACGGCAACTCCCCCGCTGCCCCGGGCAGCCTGTGCCAGGGCCTGTGGCAGCCTTTGGGGGAAGAAACGTTCTCTGACACCCACCCTAAACCTCCCCTGGTGCAGCTCGAGGCCGTTTCCTCTTGTCCTGTCACCTGTTACTTGGGAGAAGAGACTGACCCCCACCCCTCTCCAACCCCCCTTCAGGCAGCTGCAGCGGGCTATCAGGTCTCCCCTCAGCCCCCTTCTCTCCAGGCTGAGCACCCCCAGCTCCCTCAGCTGCTCCTCTCAGCACCCTTCCCCACCCAGACCCTTCCCCAGCTCCGTTGTTATCAAGAAGATGCTCCAAAAGCCTCCAGGTTTCTGGCATTCCAGCAGCTGGCGGAGGGTGTGGGTGTCAGTCCTCCATGGAGACCTGGGTCTGTGAACATCAGGCTGCTTCCAGCTCTCAAAGGAAAATCACCTTGTAATAAGTGACTTCAGCTCTCAGAATTCAGCTTGATCGAATGTCACAAATGGGCACAGAGCTGTCTTTTACAGCACAGTACCTGATTGCTTTTCAGAATGACTTGTCCTCTAGACCACAAAAGGCTATTTTCTATTTAGCTTTAAACAACAGATAGGAAATAGTTCAAGATGTAACTAGTTGAACCACTAAGTAAAAGTGACTATAATATAATTACATTTGCAGCATGCCTTAGGTCCTTAAGTAAAATTCAAGGACAAACTTTAAATAAATCACAAAACCCCTTGGAAGCTTTCATGTCAGAAGTTCAGCTCACAATAAATGATTCAGCTCAAGGCAGGTCTCAGACACTTCTACTCCTTTTCCTTCTTCCCCTTCCCTCCATGGACAGAGAGGAAAAAATGGGGGAAAAAAAAAGTGCACTGGAAAAGGATGAGGAAGAATGAAAAAGTGTAAATTCTAGAGAAAATAGAAATCCCTTTTTCTCTGCGTAGCAGGGACTAGTGTACGGTTCCCGGGCTGATGTGCAGGTCTTTGTTACGCCTGCTGGTTTTTGTGGTAGCTTCAGTGGTTTTGTGCTCAGATATGATAACGCAGTATTTCTCTACTACTGTCCAGCCTGCTCTTTACTACCAGGACAAGAGCTGTATTGTGAACAGGGCTCTTAATTTTCCTTTTACTCATTTCCCATTGCTGTACTGGTATTGAGCTGGCTTACGCTTAAATTTGGTGAGACTGGAATTAAACCATATCCTAGGAAATACAAGATGTTCTTTGGCAGACTGACATATCTGTTTGTCAGTGGTGTAATTTTTTAGTTTTCACGGCCAACACTTGCATTGGAAAAACAGAATTTAAATCTACATTTCTGAAAGTAAAAGGTACACTTGAGGCTTTTATCTGTTTGGGTTTTTTGTGGTTTGTTTTGCCTCTTTTTTTCCTTCCGCTGTCTTCTCTGAAGCCAAATGACATATTGTTCTTATGTCTGAGACTTGTTTTACTTAATTTAGTCAATCTCATGTCCTGGGATGGTTTTTCCCCAACCCTGCAGAGCCCTGCCGTCCCGGTGGTGGTCAGTAGTCACATCTGCTGGCTTGCATTGTCATCACTGACACAAACCCCATTTCCTCAAAGTCAGCCCCGAGTTTGGAGGTTGCTGTTCCATTTGCAACTTAACTGTGCCTTGCCCAAAGCATCAGCTGTGTCTGAATCATCTGTGGCTGGACCCACCACACTGAAGTTTAGTGCAGTGAAACCCTGGGCCCGAAAAGGTCCCTTGGCAGGACTTTGCTGGGATTTACTTGGGATCTGGGTGCTGCTCCTGCAGTCCTTGCTGTGCTTTTCTTCCAGGCTTGTCCTGGGCTAGGTGCATACTGAGAAGCGTGTCTGAGCGCCATCCAAAAATCTGTTTTGGCTTCTGTAGTGCTGATAGAGGTTTGCTGACCTGCGGTTTTGGGTGATTAGATCTGAAATACGGTGGTTGAGGTTGAGTTCACTACATCAGTTGGTGAAAGATCTGTTAGAATCATAGAATCATTTAGGTTGGAAGAGACCTTTAAGATAGAGTCCAGCCGTTAACCTGTCACCGCCACGGCCACCACTAAACCACATCCCTAAGCTCCACATCTACACGTCTTTTAAATCCCTCCAGGGACAGTGACTCCACGACTGCCCTGGGCAGCCTGTGCCAGGGCCTGGCAGCCCTTTGGGGGAAGAAACGTTCCCTGATATCCAATGTAAACCTCCCCTGGCGCAACTTGAGGCTGTTTCCTCTTGTCCTATCAGTTGTTTATTAGGAGAAGAGACTGACCCCCGCCTCACTCCAGCCTCCTCTCAGGTAGCTGTAGAGAGCGATAAGGTCTCCCTCAGCCTCCTTCTCTCCAGGCTAACCAGCCCCAACTCCGTCAGCTGCTCCTCACAGGACTGGAATCGGGGAGCGTGTGCTGCTGAGCAGCCTTGGCTGTGCACAGGGTGCTCCCACCGCCTTCCCCTGCCCAGACTGCGCTTGGGCCGAGCCTCTCTTGACAAGAGCCCCAAAGCCCTGTGCAGCAGAAGGCGGGCAACCTGAACCTGCTGCAGAAGAAGCATCGGAAGGTGCCCTGCCATAAAGGTTAATGCCTCCTAACTTGAATGTCATGGCATGGCCATTAGGTTACCTCCAGTAGATTGACGTCGTTTCTGCTTTCGGAGTACTTCTGAGCATGGCAGGCTTCTGCTTTCAGCATTGTTACCTCCCTTGCCTAAGTTGAGGCAGCCCTTGAATCAAGAGGGTCAGCAAAAATTGCGTAGCAAGAGACTCGATTTCAGAGGAACTACAGGAGAAGAACGAGCTGAAGGATGTCAGAGGGCTTTGGCCTTTGTTGTGCTTGTGTATATTTAATGTGATACTTGTAACTTGCCATGGAAGAGGCACACAGTTGTCTAAGTTAAAGTATGTAGGGTCAAGAAAGAGGGGCACCCACCCCTGATAAACTTGGCGTACAGATGCAGTATTGTTCCTTGCTCCTTGCAATACTGGAGCAGTGGTAACTGGAGGTGTTTTTTGAAGTTTTGGCTTCTTTCAATTTGTATTTTATTATTTTTATGTAAATGAAATAAAAAGAGCCTTTTGGAAGTACTCTTACTTCCTTTAAGGCTAAAAATCACACAGTTGAGTCCCAGACTTCATTTGTGTATTTCCTGTGCTGTACTTCCAGGCTGATACTACGAGATAGATCTATCTATATTTTGCTGAGTTAAAATGTAATGTGTAAACATGTGAATGTGTGTCAATGGATCAGTTAGGAAAGGACAAATTGCCTTATGAAACCAGGTGTTAATACGGAAGCTAAAACAAACCCTGAAGAGTTTTGCTGTTCACAGCCTGTACCGTGGATTCTGAATCATCGAGTCATTGTACTCAGTCTCTAAAACGTTTGACTTTTGAAACTTGGCTTGTGAAGTAACACAGGCGCCAACAACTGCTTTTGGTAAGCAAAGTTTAGTTAACCTGTTTCTGCGGTTTACCTGTGTTTCTACGGTGCTCAGTATAAATTTTCACTTTTAACAGGATCTCCAAATGTGGGTGAATGGTGCTAACGAAAAAGGCTTTGTCCTCGTCTCATTTGGAGCTGGAGTGAAGTACCTGTCAGAAGATATAGCAAATAAGTTAGCACATGCTCTGGCAAGGCTCCCTCAGAGGGTTATTTGGAGGTAAGTGCAATGATAGAAGTACTCGGGGCGACTGGAAGCACGCTCACTTCCTATTGTGTCCTCTTGATCGAGAGTTGCTGGAACCAAGACAGTGGGTGGCACAGAGGACCCGACTCTTTTGAAAGATGCTCTTTGTGGAAATGTTGCAGTCCCCTGGTAATAAGAAGTGATGATTTTGTGGCAGAATAAGGCATAGGTTATACTCCCATACTGAGTTTATGTCCTAGAAGGCTTGGGGACAGGGAAAATAGAGTCTGAGGTGATGGCACTTGTGACATACTGTCATCATTTCTGATAAAGAAGCCACCGTAGGGAGCAAGAATGACATCCTGCTGATTTAATCATAGGTTTTCTTTCTGCTTTCTCTTTCTTCTTTTTTGTCTCTTTTTTGGGCCCTTTCACTTCTTTTATCTTACTGTTATGAAACATAGACTTTCATAATTGCTCTTCTCACTTGTCTTTATCTGTGAGAAATTGAAAGAAGAAAAATCCACAGGAGTAAAAATCGGTAATAAGCTTTCTTTGGTTCTAAAAGCATCCTTGAATGGCTCTCTAAACTTACCGTAAAAATCGAAGAACTGTTTAGTTGGCTGTGCTTCACAGGGAGCCTTGTTCTGAAATACGATCCAGAGGAGTTCATGTGAACCATTGGTCTCCAATTAATCAGTGTCTTACAATTTATGGCTGCTGCACTTTCGGAGTTGTATTAGCAGTCCATTTAGGGACCCGTTCCCCGCCATCTCTTGGGGACTGTTTTCACGGCTGTGTGCAATTAAAATAGCGAACCCCACTAATGAACAGGAAAATGGAAACTCTTCGGGCCATGGCACAGAACCTTTGGTCGTTGTAGTAAAGATCTCATCAGTTTTTGTTTGGGGGAGAGCTGACATATGTATGTTTGTTATGAAACCTGCCACACTGCTTGGCTTGTAATTAATTATTAGTCCTAACTGATCTTACTACTTTTGCTTTATCCTTTTCTCATGCTTTCCCTGGAATGTTTTTCTCTAGGAAGTATCCACTTTCTGTAGTTAAAAAAAAAAATAATGGATTTTTCTTGGGGCTAACTTTTTACTGCAAAACCAATTTCATTTGAAACCTGTTAAAATTTTAAATTTTCCTCACTAGTATTTCCTTGCCAGTGCTCTTTTTGTTATGTTTTTTATTTTATTATGATTTTTTTATCTGCTGAACAGATTTTTGGATAAGAGAACCCACCTGCTGTTTCTTTCCATCATGATTTGTAGAATGATATGTCCCTGGGACAAAGTGTAAAACATTGTCTTTGGGAGAGCTGAGCAAGTGGCTTTCAGTCACCCCAGTGGGAATTTGAGTTCCGTATTTAAATAAATAAATATGAAATTGAGTCCAGCTTTACTTTGGTGGTTGGGGGTTTTTTTGCTGTTGTTCTTCAGATCATTGACTAATGGTCTGTGTTGGACACAGGTGTTTTATTTTACTAGACATTACTGAAAATGGGAAAGGTAGTGCAGCTTGGCAGTCTTACATCACACTGGCAAATCAAGGAAATCTTTGTAGCTCTTTATGTACTTCTGATTATGCAGGACTGGTTAGAGCCAAAACCAGTAACAATTTGTTGGCTTCTATATATTAGCGTAAATAATGTAGACTTTTTTCCAACTTACAGAATGTATAAGCCAGTTGTATAGATGTATGTCTTGCTCAATCGGATACGTGTACGTGATTCTTTATGAAGTTGCTGTTCTAATGCGCTCTGATAACCAGAATATTTTTAAAGTCATCAGATAGAGCTGGTTTGCAACAGCTCTGTCTGCTAGTAGTTACTAAATATTTTCCATATTTTGTTTCTGCTTGGAACTTTCTATATTAACTACGTATAACTTCAATATGTACATCAGTTTGTACTTTGAGCCCATATATTATGGGCTAAACTTTTCCAGCAGCCTCAGGTGAGGAAGATGTTACCATTGGGTTTCAGGTAGTTGAGCAAGTGAGAAAAACACACCTATCTCGCATCCTGATCCCAGCCTTTTCATCAGTAGCTTCTGGCCTCGTAAGCTGACCTGCCACCCTTTCCCTGCCTTGCTATTACTAATGTCTTTTAGAATAAGATGGTGTCAACTATCAAGAGCTACAGGAGATACCTTGTGTTGATGGTAGGGCTTCTTGTTTATGTGCTGATGGGATGATATTGGTGGTTTTATTTATCTAGTCCCAGCCAAAGTTTTCAGTACAGCAATGGACTCTGAGCCATACAGGAGTTATAAAACCTCCTGCCTTCACAGTGGTAAGAGTTATATGTGCTTTGAGAAGTAACCATGTTGCCATTACATTACTAGAAAACTTTGCATTTCAGGCCAGACTGTGAGGAAACTGATGAAAAAACATTTTGAAATTATTAGCTATTTACAGCATTTTGGTTTTGTTTTCTTGTAATGGTGAGTAAACATCATCCCCTTGTATCTGGAAATCTACTTAGGGCTCAGGGATTGTTTGGGTCGATTCTCTGTTTTGAGTTTATAGATTTTGGATGTCTTGATAACTCAGCATCAATTCAATTTTGTTGTTTTAGATTTTCAGGAAATAAACCAAGGAATTTAGGCAACAATACGAAGCTTATAGAATGGTTACCACAAAATGACCTGCTTGGTGAGTATCTGTTGTGATGATACATTGCTTATTCTCACTTGAGTTCATGTTGCGCTTTTGACAGTATTCTACTGATTTATTATTACTGAATAAATCTGGAATAATTTCTGTAATGGAGGTCATAGAACAGCAATAGGGAAATTGTCAAAATTTCAAGATGATGAAATCAAACATCTTTCCAATGTTGTCTTTCCCTGGTACTAGCTCCAGTTTTTCCTTAAGTTAACTGGGTGGAAGGACATAGTTATTCCAAAGACTATTTGGCCTAATGAATGGGAAAATTTTTTTGAAAGTCTTGTATAGCGTGGAAGCTATGCAGTTCAAGGAAAAGTTAATTATTGAAGATAAATAAGTAAGAAGCATCTAGAATCTGCTATTTTAGGGAACTGATGACTGTAACTCTTAATTTCTGTTATGAAAAAGCACAGTATGGTGTTCACTGGTCTTTTCATGGAATAGTTATAAAACAGAACATACAAAATCTATTCACATTGCACCAAAACAAGTTTTAGGGCTGTGTATGTACTGCTGTATATATACTTTTTTTTTTTTTCCCCTCCAAGGAAGAGACTAACAGAAATAGGGCATGTGTTGCGAGCTGGTAATAACCTTTCTGTTTAACTAACCTGAGGTACTTGGGGTTCTCAGGTGCAGGGATGAAACTTGATATTCTTCCATCTTTTGGTAAAGATTATGTTAGAGTCTGTGTATTTTTCTTTTTTTTTTTTTTTTTTTTCCCCCCTTTCCTTCCCTGTTGAAGGAAGGATCTGTTGAATCTGCTGATTACGTTTGCAGATCAGAGGGACCACAAAATTTTTATGGTGGTCTCTGGGCTACCTGGATGTTTGTGTGTTCACAAACCAGCTCCAGTGCTGTGATGGGCACTGATGAATGTGCTAAGCGTGCGTGCGCGTCAGTGTGTGTGCATGTCAGCTGTAGTATTTATCATAATGTAGTGATGAGGCAAATGACTTCTAAACCTGGTAGATTTGTTTTGGTTACTAAATTGCTCTGAGACAGTCTCATTTTTCTATTACAGAAAGTGGTAGTATGTTGTTAGCTTTATTGTCAAATCTTGCTAGCCTGAAGTAAGGCATGTGAAGGTTTAAAGAGAATGCATCATCAGTTGTCTTGTCATTAAGTGGCTTGTGTTTCCTATGAATAATGAGGAAAAACACTCTCCCTGGTTCATGTGTACTGCTAAACTGGTTGTAGTCACCACCTGCGCTAAGGAGTAAGTAGTCTATTAAGTACTCCATTAGTAATTTTACACAACTCATATATATGAGAATTTTCTTTGCCGTTCCTTCTCTCTTAGCATATAAGGAAACATGGATGTGAAATTTCAGCAAGAGTGGGTTTGAGGAGGAGAAATTCAGAACAAGTCACATTCATTTTACCTTCCTGAATTTCTGCCATAGCAACATGGTAGCAAATGTGTTGTACCCAGCTGCCTCAATAACATTGCATTAAGGAAATATAAATGGTCTTGGTTTTGTTGTTTAATCTTCATGCCTCTTCTATTTGCAGGTCACTCTAACATTAAAGCTTTTCTCAGTCATGGAGGTTTGAACAGCATTTTTGAAACCATGTACCATGGGGTCCCGGTGGTGGGGATTCCCCTGTTTGGAGACCACTACGATACTATGACTCGCGTGCAGGCCAAAGGCATGGGAATATTGTTGAACTGGAAGACTGTCACTGAGAGCGAATTGTATGAAGCCCTAGTAAAAGTTATTAATGATCCCAGGTATGGAATAAGCACTTATTTCTTGCTTTTATTTTAAGTTATTGTTACAGGTTAAATGTGCGTGTACAGAACCTTTGTGCAAGGGAAAAGAAGTGGACATTGGGATTTATTTGTGTGTATGGTTGGGGCAGGTCTTTGGATGGTTTTCCCATTTCACAAGATTGCTCAATTCATCAGGTTTCTGTGTAGGTGCTAAGCTCATTGCTCAGCCTGCCAAAACTCAGTTCTCATTCTTTTTTTTTGCGACAGTTGCCATGTGAAGGGCAGCCATGTTATAGAAACAAACCTGTCCTTACTCCTTGGTTGCAGACCACCGTCTCTCTTTGTGTCTTGATTACTCCATATTTAGCAGTCTGTTGTGCTGCCTGAGGGGCCTGCAGCACAATACTGCTATAGGATTGTAGGGTGGCATGTTTGGATTGCAGCTAAAAATATGGAGATATTCAAAGAGTTATGTTTTTGGGGTTTTTTTTAAACAAATCATGGGACTTTAGGGAAAAAAAAAAAATGGAAAAAAAATAAATATGATTTTCCTGTTCTGGCCAGTAATACCTCTCTTAAGGTCAATAAGGTCTCTTGTGTTTGTTGCAATGACAATATTCTAACAAATTATTATGAATATAAGGACTTCAGTTTATCTTTTTTTTGTAATTTTTTTGGTCATTCAGATGGAATAAGTAAAAGCCCATGGACTAGGTTTCCTAACTGTTTCTAGTCAAACGAATTGCTCAGGGATATTAAAGTGCGAGGAGAGTCACTTGACAAGTTTGTTCCGAATTGCTTTTAAACGTCTGTGATGTTCAGACGATCTCCAGATTAAAAAGAATGGTGTTTTAGTTGGTGTTTTATTGTACTGGGCTAACCATAATTTTGGAGTACGGTGACGACAGTGCTTCTTGCTTTCATGGGAGCAAAGTCTTTAAGTGGCGCTTACCTTGAGAAAGGAGAAACCTGTAAGGAGCGAACAGCAGAACCGCAGCGAAGGAGAATGTTGCTAAAGAGATCTCGATAACATCAGTTTCATCACCTTCCCCTTGTGCAATTATCCTTAGTATAAAAGCAAGTCCTGCATAAATAACCTGTCGACCTTGCAGCTGCGGCAAAGGGGGAGAAGGAATTTGATGTGACGGGCTTCTGGGGACAGCCTGTTCTGAAAAATAAAAATTTTTTAGGTTGAACTCTTGACCCAGGCGGAAATAGTCTATTGCACAACCAAAAATGAGTTTCTTGCTTTGTCCCGTCTTTCTGTAGTAATTCAGTTGCACAATAGCATAAACGAGGGCTGCGTTAGACAGGGTAGGTTGCCACTTTACAGTGGGAAGGGCAAATGTGTCTCACTCGATAGGATTCATTTTGGATTTGATAAGATTCCCCTCTGGCAGCGGGTCAACTTGGCTCTTCGTCGCTTTGCTGGAGGATGTGCCTTTAATCACACAGGTCTGCTTTTCTAGTCATCCTTCCTCAAGGAGCTGTAAGGACTGACTTAAAGACAGATTATCCACCGTGTCTATTCCTCTATATGCTGGCGGTTGTGAGCGCCCTGCAGTAATACGCCGCTTGATCTGAAGAGGCTTAAGGATATTTATGTGTTTGCAGACTTGCATTGCTCAGAGTGCTGATAACGATTTTTTCTTTCTTCCCTTTTTTTCTTTCTTTCTTCTCCGCAGCTACCGGCAGCGGGCCCAGAGGCTGTCTGAGATTCACAAAGACCAACCTGGTCATCCTGTTAACCGGACTGTATACTGGATTAATTACATCCTCCGTCACAACGGAGCGCAACATCTACGTGCCGCTGTTTACAGCATCTCTTTATATCAGTATTTCTTACTGGATATTGCCTTTGTTGTACTAGTGGGTGCTGCCTTACTTTATTATATTCTGGCCAGGATAACAAGATTTATTCGCAAACAAAGCAAACATCTTTGGTCAAATGAGGAACACAGTGCTGTTAACGGACATTACCAGAATGGGATACCAAATGGCAAGTATAGAAGAAATGGCCACATTAAGCATGAAAAAAAGGTGAAATGAGCCAACCACCCCATGTAAAGTAGTAATGAATCAGATCAGTAATCGAATTTTATCGCTGTAACTTAGTCTAACAACTACTTAAAACCTCAATAAGCAGTTCTAACATTCCCCTACAGTATGTAATATTATGTGACAAAACTCTGTGGAACTAAGGAAAGTCTTTAAGAGGGAAAAAAAAAAAAAGGAAGCACAACCTAAAATGGAACATATTTTATTCTTAATACTGATGCAGAGAGGTTATTTTGGCAAAGAAGTTTTTTAGAAGCCTTAATTATCTAAAGTTACACAAAGACCGTATTTATGAATTTTTCAGTTTTTAAAAGCTAACTGTTTGTGTCCCAAATGAGGAGAGGTTTTTTTATTTGCAGAGGTTTTTTCCTTTTATTTTTTTATTATTTTAATATATCCATCTTTTACCTGAGAGAACTTTAGTGCTAGCTCTGTGTTTCCTTTGTTGAAGGTTCAACGTTTTGTGTAACAATGCCGTTTAAAAAAAAAAAAAAAAATTCCCAATCTTTGTGCAAGAAATAGCAAGTTGTGGACTGAGAACACAGACATTAAAAAAACCAAACAAAAACCAAACCAAAAAAACCCCAAAACCATCTTAAAATGAGTACTGAAGAAAAATGGCAAAAATATGTACTACTTTTACTGATAAGCTGCATGACTCTTCTGCTCACTACCAGTACTTTGGAGAAAAGGGTTTTGAGCCCAAGTCTCAATGTCTTAATTTTTAATTTATACAAAATTTTATTATTTGCCTTTCTCTGCATATATAACTTATGCCACGAAAATATTAGGGAGTTTTATTTCAGTTTAAAATATGGCTGTGTGGGAAGTAGATTTGCATAATTAAATAAATGAAACAACAGCAAAAAAGAAAGTCTAGCCCTGTGCTTAATGCAGAAGATTTTGTAATGGCCCAGAGGTGTGCAGGATCAAACCACGATTCGGGGTTTGTTTTAAAAAGGAGCAGCAAACACCCACCCTTCCCAAGTTGAATGTCTTTCCTATTAATTCTCATTGAGTTCTTTCTAAATCGCAATGTTGTAGATGTTCTCTTTCAATGGTTGTATCTGGAAAAATATTACCGTCTATTAGCCTGGGCCACGCAATCCATGTTTCACATAGTTGCCAATCCGACTCCTCCGATGCGGGACGGGAGGCTGCTCTCCGAGCGGGCGACCAGCCCTTGGAGGTCTGACGGGACGCGCGAGGTGAAGCCTGGCCACCCCAGCCCAAGGTTTGCGGGGGTGGTCGTCTCCCCCTTCCCCCGCTACAGCCCCTCCCTGCAACAATCTCCTTCAATCATTGTCGCCGACGTGGGACGCCGGTGGTGGTGTGCACCGAGGGCGGCGGGGGTGCGGGGCGCTGGGCGTAAAAATCATAACGGCCTTGCTGAACCCAAGTTGGCAACTATGAGTTTATTTCCATGTCACTCTGTTTACTTGGAATTTGCACTACACATGTTGTGAGTGTATGCTTTATTTATTTGTAGTTTGAAATCCCATGCCTGGAAGAGAAAGGGAAGGAACCCAGTTACCTAGTGTTGTTCACTAACATGGGAAGAGTTGTGATGATTACAGGATGCTGAGATCATCTTCATACACGGTGATGCAATATTTCACTATCATTCCATCAGGAGCCTCTATCCTATAGCAATAAATAACAGTACAGATGTGTTTCTAATGTACAGTACAGCTACTTGTACTGCTTTCTGAATACTTGAAGAAAATGGTATTATAAATAAGCCTATTAGCTATACCTTTTTACAATCTTGCAGTTTGTGGCAACTGAAGGAGCACACGGAGGCGATGAATGGTGGAATGGTAATAAGACTTCGAGTGTATGAATGACTTGGTTTAAATGGCTTTTTATTTGGCATTGAAGAAGGTACAAAAGCACTGACCGGATGATTAAGCATAATTTAATCTCCACTGTGATAAAACTTAAGCAATAAACATGGATTTAATAGAGAAATTCTGTTGTTGGAAGTATAGTTTTTTATTCAAATGAATGCTGTTTATTTTGAAGTACCCGGCATGTGTTTGTGTATATAAATGTGCATGCCTATTAGGATACACAACTCCTTTGTTCTCAGTATATACCACGATGCATGATACATACTTGAAATCAAAAATTATTACTATATCTTGTGAATGTAGATCTATTGCCTATAGAAGTGTTGAATCTGAAGTGTTGAAGTGTTGAGAGACTGAATGCCTAACCAGACTTCTTCTCTAAGGCAGCTTAAATTTTTTTTAGGTTATATAAACAGTCTGGTAAAGTGTAAGTGTGTTTCTCTGTTAAGTTATACCCGTTTCTTAGAAAGAAAAACAAAAAGATTTTTCACAGTGATATGTTAGATGAGGTGATTAATTTCTGAGGAGTCTCCTTAGATCTAAATACGCTTCAATTCAGTTGCATAAAGAGGAAGTTGCTGCGTTATTAATGTTTTTACCAAACTTCTGGATGAGTCTGATCCACTTAATTTTGTTAAAAGCTGTTTTCTTATAAGTTCAAATATGATTTGATATTGTAGTTATACATACACACACCCCCCCAGTAATACAGGAATGTGTACTAGACAAAATGGGTGGAAAATGCCACTGGTTTTGGGGGAAACATTGCCACAAAGCACATCTGACGGGAGGAGAGTAAAACTGATGCAAAATGGGTCACTTCTTCGCTGTTCTGGGCCAGGTGTGCAGAAGTCCCCAGGCAGCACGGCACAGCTGGGTAACCTGCAGCCCCCAGGCAGCTTTCTGAAGGGGCTTTGCTGCTCTCCCGAAGCTCTGTGTGTTAAGAAAAAGGTATTCGGAGCAACTGATAAAAAATAATCTGTGGGCAAAACTAGCAGCCAAGAAATAGTCACAATAAGCAATATAAAAGACACGGGCCACTTGCATAAAGATTTTCAAAGAAGCTTGAGACTTGGGCGCTCTTCATAGGTTTTCGTATTCCGCTTTTTTACTTCCTTTGAACAGCTCAGCGATTCAAGAAGAAAGCAGCCGTAAACCCAAGACAGTTTAATTATCACTTACAGAAATAGGTCCTGGAGATGGTTATCAAGTATTCAGATTTTAAGGAAATAGCTAAGTGTGCTATAAGTTTTTTCTTACTCCCCAGATCACTTGCAAAATCATTTTTTTTTGAATACTATTCTCTGTTAATCTTTTTGATGTTCTTGAAAGATGCCACTTCTCGTGAAGCTGATTACATTCTCATTATATCCTGTGGCAGGGTAAGTATATCCGATTTGCTGTAGCTGGTCTGATCTGTTCGCCTGTAGCAAAGAGACACAATTAAAATACAAGTGCGTGCATGCATACATTGAAGCAAAATATTCGCCTGGTTATTTCCAGGGTGCTAATTTTTTCCCCTTAATTTGGGTATCTATAAGTAGGTTTTTGAAATTTAATATGTGCATGTCCATCAGTGCGACCGTTAACCTGTCACTGCCAAGGCCACCACTAACCCAGGTCCCTCAGCACCATGTCTACATGTCTTTTAAATCCCCCCAGGGACAGGGACCCCACCGCTGCCCCGGGCAGCCTGTGCCAGGGCCTGGCAGCCCTTTGGGGGAAGAAACGTTCCCTGACACCCACCCTAAACCTCCCCTGGCGCAGCTCGAGGCCGTTTCCTCCTGTCCTCTCGCTGGTTGCTTGGGACAAGGGACCAACATCCACGTGAGCATGTTCAGTAAATTTGCGGGTTTTTTGGTGCATTGATACATGACTTCTGTTTTCTTTTCTGTACAGCAGTAGAGAGAGATAGTGGCCAGCAAATATGACAGGTGTCTTTTTTTTTTTTTATGTGACATAATTTTTGGCATAAAGATACTATCGTTTTTCCTGCAATGAGGTCACATAACTTTTTTCTTTCTTTTGGAGATGTGTTTTTATTTGGAGGTGGGCGTTAAGTAGTGTATTTAAAGATGGATACAACAAATTCAGCACTATTCAAGAAATTTTCTGTGTTAGGTTGTGTGTTGAGATAAATGGTGCACATGCTTGCAAAAAAAAGTGAGCTGTAGTACTATCCAATACTTTCGTTTGTGTTTCCCTGGAATTGTAGTAGTGTCTGATTTCCAAGAAAGGAGGGAATGCCTTTTATGTGATGGTTCAGTTATGTAAATGAGAGAAACACCCCTGAAAACGCGGTGCTGCTTTTTACTGGGTATCTGTGTGCTACAGAACAAAGGTGAAAGCTACCTGATTGCACTTGGGTTTTGAAGAACAGTGTTCAACTTCTTTGTTAACAGTTCACAAGATGAAGGATTAGGATGAAGATTTTTTGAAGGGAAGGAGAGGGGTGGAAGAATTTTCTTCTGAGAAAGCTCATGTTTGCCTTCTGTGGTTTGTTTTACTACAGAGCTGTAAAGAAAATAGTTTGTTTTTTTTTTCCTTAATTCTAGTCCAGCAGCACTGGTAGAACAGAGGTGGTTATGTTTATGACAACCATAACTTCTTCCTTTAATTTGGATAATTATGACATTTCACTCAGGAAATGCAGGAAAAAACCCCCAAACAAAACCAACACCAACACCACTCCCCAACCCCCCATGTTAGTAGATATTCTAGATCTGCACTGTGAACAATGAGGGGAAAATGTCACTTTGCCGTAGCAAGGAAATGTTCCTGTATTTCAAGACAAAGACCCTATAGCGATTGGTGTCAGTGCTCAGCCAGCGCTGAAATCAGCCAGGTTGCTTAAGGCATGTTCAAAGGGTGTGTTTAAAAATACATGTGTAACTCCAGACTGCATACTGAATCGTGATACGAAGTCTGAGGGTTTTACCCGTGTGATCAATATCATTTATTATGCATTGAACGGAGAAGATGGGCTTAAAAGAAACAATTAATTTTCCCGAGACAGCCTTCTGTCATTGTTCGATAAATACCCCAAACCAGTCGAGGCTTTTTTGATCCTAATGAAAATTACACCTTTCAGTTGTATAAAACTGATTCATCTGGGGGTGTGGGTGTACTTGGTCTTTAAAAAAAAAAATGCTAAATTTTATTTACTTAATTGAAAAATAACAGATGGAACATGTCCATGTTGGTCCTTTCGGTTACTCTGTAATGAAAGAAAAATGGGCTAGAAAATACTGTATTTCACGTACGTTGAGGAGACAGGAGCTTGAACAATAGGGAAACCTCAGGAAGTATTTGCTGGAAGTTACTGTTGTCTTCGCATGTTCCTTGTGGCTAAGAGGATACATTAGGTTCATGTTGAGGTATTCTATAGAAAAATGGAGAGAGGAGGCATGCCCAGACTTCCTTGGGATGTCATTGTGAGCCAGTTCAGGTGCTGCTCCTTACAAGAACAGCGGTGTTCATTTTGGTATGAGTTGGGGAAATTTGGATTGAAGAATCTCTCGATTGAAGTGTTTCAAGTTGGCGTTCGAACGGCAAACAGCAGCCCTCAATGAGATTGGAAGTGCTGTCATAGAAGTACCGGTCGATGAAAAATACAGACAAAACATCAACTTATCCACAGAGCATGATTGCACTGTGTGGAATATTAATTGGCTTTTTAGTGTTAGTATGATTACGTGTTAATGAAATAATTGTATGTCTAGGTGTAAGAACTGAGGCTGGTGAGGGGTGATTACTAAATCAAGAAACAACACGGACTGTAACTTTGTAAATGAGCGTGGAGACTTTTGGCGGTCAAATAGTATAATCCTCACTCAGCGGTATTTTTAAACCAGATGTTTTTCACACTTCTACCCAGGTGCTCAGGCCCCTCTGCTATAACACTCAGCTTACGATGCCATCAGCTCGTAAAATGAGGGTCATGTAGTGTCTTCATTACACTGTAAGATTTATCTGACTCTTTCAGCAAAGATACCCCGCCATCTGATGACTTCGTACCTAACCACCCCCTTAATTTTTATGATTCACCTCAAACTCTGTTGCTAGACTTTTGCTCTTGTGTTGGGTGTCTCTTAGATTTGCAGGATACGGTCATCATCCAGCAGTCCAAAGCGCTGACTTGTTCCCAGTACTGCCCCATCTCACTGTATTGCCGAAGCAACTGGAAAAACCTCTCACCAAGGTTCTGCCTCCTCGAAGGTGTTTCTCTAGAGCAGATTTGGAGACCCTTCATTTGCATGAGAGAGAAGAAGTAATTTTGGATATTGGTCTATAAGAAGGTTTTGCATAAGGGGACTCATAGCATTTAACACATGCAGATGCTTGATCATCTCCTTTGCCAGCTGAGATTCTGTTGCAGATACATAGTTTAAACAGGCTTTATTATATCACTTCCTGTAGTTTTCCATGAATGTTACTAAAACAGTTTTAAATACCAAGATTTCTATAGAGGCCAATCCCCAAGAGCAAATGTCCCAGCTACACTGCAGTCGTAGTCGCAGACGGGGGATTCCTGTCGCCTGCCTTCTTCCTTATTTCTTTTATGGATGCGGAGAGAGAACCTTGTTAAAATTCATTATAAATTAGGATGATCTCAAAATAGACATTTTAATTCCAGACTAAGAGACTGGAATACACCTCACAGCTGGTACATCTCTGTACTGACAGTGACTACGCAGGAGATGGAGAGGGAGTTGTGCTGGTGTGCATCCACTCGTCTTGTTTTGCTTGCGATAGATTGCTGCATGACAAAACCAAATTTTACCAGAGTTTTACATAATTCAGTATCTGAGTTCCATGGCAATAAACTTTTTACTACATTCCTGCATATTTAAGAGTCACCTAGGACAAACCAATGTCAAAATTTTAATTTACTACCATTGCTTCTAGTTTTTTATGAAAAAAATAAAATCTTGCCAGATCTCATAAAACTCAGAGGTTACTTTTAAGGACTTTGAAATAATGTAGCTAAATATATAGGTAGTTTCCTCTTTTTTAGAGAAATCTTTCGCCATAGGAAACAAATCGGTGAAGTTGAAATTAGGAAACCATGAAGGGGATGGTGGTGAAAATGTTTCTTTTGAAATCAGGAAGACTTCCTAGTCCCTCTTTGCCTGACACAGCGTAGCACTGATGGGGCTGTGCTGTGTAATAGTTAACTTGCGAGAGATATAAGCAGCATTTTATGTGTTTAACTGCACCGGTGTTATAAGAAAATGCATAATTATCAGTTGTTCCGAATCGACAAAGGCAAAGGTCACGTAGGAACTGCTGACCGTGCTCAGTAATTTGGGCATGAAGGTGAAGGATGGGAGAACCACCTCTGAAGAAGGTGCTGGTTTGAGATCAGCTGCAAGCAGTCGACATAAAAGAAGTTCATCATCCTCTTGGACGTCTTGGTGCATATATCAGCCCAGTGCAGGGGGATAAACCAATGCAAGGAAACTCATCAGGAGTTTCTCTGATTCCTTGTGGTTTGGTCGCTCTCAGCGGATAAAATAGATAAAAGAGAGTTCCAGAAATGAGCAAGGAGAGAAATGGAAATCGTTTGGCCTGAGGAAAAATGAGACAAAAAAGATTCGTATTGCACCAGCATGAAGCTGAAGTAACCACTGTCTCGACAGAACTGTAACGTGATAGAGCTGATGTAATGGAAGGATCTACAATAATAGTACACGAAAGCAAAATTGAACTTGCCCGCCTGCCTTTCCCAATGAAAAGAACTCAAGAAAATTAGAGCAGCATATTTAAAACTGATTCATGAAAATAAGATACTGTATTGCATAATGTGCAATTAATCTGAGCTATTGCTGCGTTGCCATTTAATACGAGGCTTCAGCAATAATCAAGAATGACAGGAAGGTTTGGGTTGGGAGGGACCTTAAAGGTCATCTCGTCCAACCCCCCTGCCATGGGCAGGGACACCTTCCACTAGACCAGGTTGCTCAGAGCCCCGTCCAGCCTGGCCTTGAACACTTACAGAATGGTTTGGGTTGGAAGGGACAACACTTTGTTCTTGTAGATACGTGGTAAATACGCCAAATTAATATTCTTGCTGAGGTTAAAAGGTTGCAGACCTCCCTGGCTGTTCAAGACATAAGAAATGGCTAACCAGAACTGGGAGGCAAGTTTCTTTGTTGCTACAAAGTTTTGTCCTTTTCCCTGTATCTCAGGTGTCGCTTGCTTGGAGACAAATCACTAGACTTGGTTTTTAAGTTTCAGTTACGGGCTGAATCTGCAGGGGTATCCTATCAGGCTTTAAATATCACTGATCAGATTTGGCTTGGCAGCTAAATATTAAACCCATGTAAAATGGGGAAAGAGGTGATAGATCTCTACTTTGGATGCTTCTATATTTTTTTTTTTTCTGTTATCTATACTTCTCGCAGGGTGGCTAGAGCTTACATAGTCTTTTAAAAAATTTATTGTGGAAAGATACACTGAATTCCTCTGACAGCTTCATAGAAAATGTTCTCATTCAAAACACAAACACCTTGTTTGGTTCTCGAAACTAAGCAGCAGATATGGGATAATCCCAGATACAGGCTTTGAATCAATTCCCTCCTTTGACTCCTGTGAGATTTAGAAAAGATTTTTCAGCTCCAGGAGACACTCGCTGAAAAAACTCATTATAAAGATAGCAAATATGTCTAGGGGAAAAAAAAAAAAAAAGCGCTCTGTAAGGAATTGAAGCATTTGCCTATGCTTATAAGGGGTTGTTCTCCGTTGTGCCCTGCTTTTCTAGTCTTAAGCTTTAAATTTAAGATCCAGGCCAGGAGGCTGGTGTCCCTGCCTGTGGCGTGGGGGTTGGAACTCTGATCCTTGGGGTCCCTTCCAACCCAGACCGTTCTATGGTTCTATGAGTTATGCCTCTTTTTCTACATGTGTCTGTATCTTCCCTTTCTCACTAGTTTTAGCGTGTATCGTTTTTGTGCATATTAAGCACTGACTTGCCGCTTTACCAAAGCCCCTTGGCATTTACCAGTCCTCCAGGCACTGCTTTCCGGGATAACGCCGCTGGAGGTACCGTAACGACAGCAGAAGCTGTCCCAGTAGCTCCATCCCAGTCCTGCTTGTATAGAAAGCTTGCGTAGATCCCTTACGTCCTGGCTGGGCTCTGCTGGCTTTCTGGTGGAGGGGGACTTTCGCCCGGGGAATGTTTCCGAGCTCAGATCTAAGGCCGTGAGTTTGCTTTTATTGCCGATAACACCGTGCAGGCTGCGAGCCTCGCCTGGGAGCTTCCTGGGGAAAGGGGTGTTTATCTCGCGGTTCCTTTCTGTTGCTTTTGGCTCTGCAGCTTCTGTCTGACGGTCCAGAAGAAGGCTCAATGTCGGGTCTCTTGGTGGCACTGAGGAAAGCACGACAAGAAACCTTTCTGGTAGAGGAGAAGAGGGATGAATGTAAAATCTGCGTTACTTTACTGGAAAAAAGAAAGACAAATGTTATGGGGGGTTAGATACAAACATACAGAATTTATAATGTGATTGATCACAGGATAGAGTAGAGGCAACAGCTTTTTTTTTTCTGGATCCCATCACTCATTTCATAGGTGCAAGAGCTTTTTATATTCTTTTTTAAGGATTCCTTGCAACTAGTCTCTGGTTCTGCCACGAACTGCAGCTTGCAGCCTCCTCATTTGTGCACTTGTTTGTTTGTTTGTTTTTTGTGGAGCTGCACTGGAAACAAAACCAGTGAAAAGATCCAGGTTAAAAATAACCCTGCAGAAAGAAAACCTAGGTCATTCCCTGTTTGTTTGTTTCTTTCTTTTTCTGAGCAGCCTTACAAAAACTATATTAGCATAACAGATGGAGCTGTGAAGAAAGCAATGGGTAAGGAATGAGGAGTAATGAGGGGCAGGGACCACATGACTCCATCCTTTTGCCGAAAAGGCAAATGAATCCACACCTGTGCCTGATACTTAGGATTCCTGAAAGACTCACCAGCTTCCTTAATTTTTTTCTTTGATTTTTGTAAGTATGTATTTAGTGGACATAAAGGGATGATCACCTCAAGCCAACAACAGGAAACGTTCCAGCCTATCCACAGGACCACTGACAGGATTGCTGTTGGAAGTGTTTAAGCACATGAAGTAAAAAACTTTTAGTTAAGAAGGTTAAAGTAAGAATAAGGGTAAAACAACTTTTTTTTTTTTTTAAGTCGTAAACAAGTTGTCATCACTGATCAGATCGTGTAAAAGCAAATTCCTTTAGGACAGGTTATTCCCAGACCTGTGACCAACTTCCTTGCCACCAGCTTCTTTCATAATTACCTGATCCTCAGGAAACATCCCATTCTTGGTTTATAGGGTCCTGAGAAAATCTGTAGAGTGTCTGTGTGGATGAGAGGCCAAGATGACTCTTCTTTCCCTGCATGCTGGGGTCCCTCAGGTGGAGAAGGGCCACAGGCAGCTCCTGCCAGCAGCCCTTGGGATCTCCTGGCCTCCTGCGAGCATCTTCTCAGATCACACCAAAGGAGTCAGGGTGCTACCTTCTGCTTTTGTGGGTGTATTTTGGCAGAGCTGACATCCTGCTGGTGACCTCTGGGTGCCTCCGGGGCGAGGAGCAGCTATTTAGTCACGGCTGGTGCTGCTTTCCTGCTTGGCTTTCATTGTAGTGCCCACGTCGTGGTCTTCTGAGCGAGTAGCTCAAGTGAGCACTTGCTTTTCTCAAACTGTTGATCAGTCTTCTCCTTGGCTTCTTCCTTCTGTTGTTTATGGGGGAAAGGGGAAGAACAGATGATCCAGGGCTGTTCCTGTGCTGGTAACATCAGCCACGGCTGCTGGAAGCCAGCTCCAGGGTGATGGTCTAGTCCCACCACACTGGGCTTGGCCAACAGCACCTCTTCAGAAATACTGCTTCTTCATCAGCCTGGAGACCAAAGGCCCCCAGTGTGGGAAATGGACTTAAGGGTTGTAAGAGGAGAGAATGATCCACTTTCCTGGGTGTGGGAGGCAAGGACTACACTATTGGGAAAGTTTGACGCTTCTAGTTGTGTAATATAAGCTGACACGTGTCCAGCTTCATGGCTCCCTGCGTTGAGGGCACACCTTGGTATCTGTACAATGCTGCTGTTGCTGTAAGAGACAAATCCAAAGGAAATTCTTCAGGGGTGGGGAAGGAAGAGCAAGCACGTGGCCTTCTCCTTCTCCTTTCTCTGTTTTTCCATCTTATGGCATGAGGATTGTGTTTGTGAAAGCTCACGGGACTTCAAATCTAGGCCCGTCCCACCTTCTGCTGTATGCCTCATGCTCCCGCTATGTCCTTGAACCCTTTTTCAGATCTTTGTCCCCCCAAATAGTGCACCCTGTGGCCCTCCTCTGGCCAAGCTATTTCAGGACACAATCTTCAGCAACGCACAGAATTATTCCCGTTCTGCTCCAGGGCGTAAGGAGCTATTTCCACCACACACTGGTTGATCTTGGGCGATGTTCTGTTCTGTGGTAGGTCCCCCTCACGTCCTCCCCCCTCTCACCCATGTCACTCCCTTGTGCTGTTGGCTGTGATCAAATATTGCCACAGATACTCCTGGCTGCCGTTCTTGAGCACTTTAGCCAGTTTTAGATATCTGTTTTTTATGTATGTACCCCCAACTTCCCAGCTTGCTGTCCCACCCCTGTTAAAATCTTTGATCTTTCTGTGCAGTGCCTTGCCGGATGCACCGTTTCTGGGAATTATTAGCTTATTCATTTCCTTATGTTTCAATGGAATATGCCAACGTTCTCACTTCATTCCTGTCTCTCCCAGTGTTGTTAGCAGCCGGGTCTCCATCGAGGGTGAGGCAGGAGAAGGCACGTGCCCTGTGCCCTGTGGGAGCCTTCGAGGACCGGGTGCCGGGACGGCTGTGCTGGAGGTGCCCGCAGAGCTGTGCGGGGCTGCTTGCCCCCTCTCTCACGGAGAGGAATTGGAGGGGTTTGGCCAGTTCTGCCAAAAACCCAGCGCGGCTGGGAGGAGACACCCCTTTTCTCGTGCCGATGGCTGGGAGCGTTGGCTGGCTCACGGTACGGGAGCGGGGAATGAAGGAGCTGTGAGTATGGATGGCGTGTGAGGACGACCGGAGGCTGCCCAGCTCTTTAGGTCGAGTTAAAAAGAAAATATCATTGTCCAGGCTGAAGGGCTTCAGAAGAATACTTGTTTACTTAAGCAACATATAATTTCTGCCACTCTCTTTCAAGATTCATTTCCCAAGTCTTTAACCCTCTGGCTGCAAACTATCAATTTGAACTATATTCTAGACCGAGTTACCCGAATCACCGTTATCTTTGTAAAATGAAGGCGAAGTTGTAGGTCCATCTTCAGTGTCCATTGGAGATCTGAGCGTGGAGAGGTCTTTAAGCCTCCCATATCTGTGAGGAAATTTCTCAATACAGTAAAATTAGTTCTCAGGCTGGGAGATCTGCAAGAACACCGTGTCCAGTCCCTGCCAAATACAGGACTGCAAGCAGATTTGTTGTGTTAGAAATATTATTATTAATTTCAAGATATCAGTCATGCAAAGTGAATCAGTTCGCTTATTTACATTTCTTATTACAATTCTTATTTACATTTTGTATGTGTGTGTCAGCCCTGTTGAATTCAGTTGAGCTGAATACCAATTTTCCCACAAATACTGAAGCATTGCTGCCCTCTCCATCTCCTCATTGCCTTTATTTGTGTTTTCCTCCTCATGCTTCGCCTCACCCTGGTCTCTATAAGAAATCTGGAGAAACAACGACCTCCCAGAAAAGTCCCTGCTACACGGGAGCTCGCCTCCACCTCCCCAGCACCGAGGCCGTGAAATGCCGATGTCGAAAAAACCACACAGAGAGATTACACGTGTGGGAAAGGGGGAAAAGGGTGCTGCCTTTATCTGGTAGGTTGTGAAATGAGGTGTTGAATAATAGGTATGCCTTTTGTGCTGCTTGGGTTTTGTGGTTAGATTGCCACAGCGTACACTTGGCTCTCTGCTAAGCAAACTGAAGGCCAGATCAGTAGCTGAGGAATTGCTTGGCAAATACCCAGCTCCACGAGAAGGGCTATTAACAGAGACGCATGAGATAAAATCTTTGGATTTGCTAGAATTACAGGAGGAAGGAGACATCAGGAAACAAGCCCTGAAATCCTCAGCCACCAGAGGTGGACAGGGCCACATGTGGTCCAGGGGCAACGGTTCAGGGGAGTTACGGTATCTAAGGTATTTATGGTAGCTGCGGTTGCTGAGGTCTCAAGAAATCTCTTCTGCAGAGACCAGATGGGCTGCAAGATAGTCACTTTTAAAGCTGGAAAAGTCATGCCTGACCGGGCATTTGGGGTCAAGATGGCGTTGCTTCATGCAGCTGCTGCACGTTGCCTGTGGGGCACTTGCCTGCTTCTCTTTGCTCTAGACGTTGGCAAACCCCTTGACCTCGGGGGTGACAATGACCTCGAGTCCGTCCTGTCCCTCTGCGCAGCTCAGGCAGGGCTGGGACAAGCCACAGAGTCACAGAATCACTAAGGCTGGAAAGGACCTGTAAGATCATCAGGTCCAACCATCACCCAACCCCACCCTGCCCATTAAACCATGTCCCACAGTGCCTCATCCACACCTGCCTTAAACACCTCCAGGGAGGGTGACTCCACCACCTCCCTGGGCAGCCCATTCCAATGCCTCACCACTCTCTCAGTCAAGAACTTTTT
>KL267322.1:0-14246 GCA_000699545.1 Podiceps cristatus
TTGTTTCCAGAGCTTGTACTTGCCTTTCTTAAGCGGGTAAAGAGTTGCTGCCATGCTGCTCGGGTACTCAATGACTATATAGGTGTTTGGAATATGTAGTTTAGAAAAAGGATGTGAAAATAACTGCTTTGCTAATGTGGAGAAGGCAGGTTTTTAAATAGACAGAACACTTTGTCCATCTTTAAATACTCTGCTGATTGATTCCTTCTGGCCAGTCTTTTCTCAATCTCTGTTCCTTGCTTTTTCAAAAAAGCTGTGTGTTTATGGCCCAAACAATAACAGCATGGGGAGAGGACTGAAAATGTTGCTGCCTCTAAAACTTTTTGATTGCTGGGCCAGCTGCTCCACATTACTGCCTTGCATGGCACTGCATGCCAGGCTTGTACCTGGAGCACTTTTGGCATATGCAGCAACTGTTTTCTCTAAATCTGAGCATGTCACCTGCAACCACTGATGTATTTATTAAACTTGGATCCCTTTATACTGTGCTGGCAGTGTCATAGTGACTTTAAATACCCTTTTCTAGATCCTTTTGAACTGATACAATGCTGTCGACAGACTTGAGTGTAATTGATAGTGAGGCTCAATCTCTGTTATGATTAGGTCCTTAATACCAGTCATACCAAATTTCAAGTAATTGCTAGTTAAAGCAACATTGCTTACTGGAAGAAATGGGAGAAAACTATTTTCGGACAGTTCATTATGCTTTGTAAGTTAGGTAGAGCATGACAGATGTAATGGCATATCAGATATTCATGCTTGGACTCAACTCCTATTTAATGACTGAATACATAGATGTTTTATGTCAAAAATTACTATAGCAAATAAATTTTTGATAGAGCTCTGGCACAACAAACTGAATGTAGGGTTGAAGCCTAAGTGCTCCAGTTCTGTTTATCTAAATTTAATTTTATTGTAATGGCCTATGTTTAGAATAAATAAGCGTTCTTATATGACAGGAAAAATTGGTTCCTAACAAATTTCCAATCTGCTAATTCTGAGTATGTTAAAACAGCATGCTCAGTCTAATATGAATGAGAATATCTGTTCAACAGCTCATCAGAGCCAGCAATGAAAAGATTAGTTTTGACATGGTGAATTTTACTAATTGAGAATTCAGTGAGGTGCACCAACATAAAGTGAGGGCCAACTTATTATAACTGTACTTGAAATGTTTCTGCTACTGCTTTAACAATTCAATGTTTGAAGCAAAAGTGGATGTCCTTTTCTGTAGCTGGAACAAGCTTTTGGAGAGTGCATGATCTGATGATTTTTGTTTAATTTTTTATATTTTCAGTAGGAAGCAATTTTTTTCAGTAGCAAGCTTCCCTCCAAACTTAACACAGTGCTGATTTACGCATTTGAAGTGAGACAGTGGAGAAACTAATAATACTTAGCAGCTCAACATTGCCCTGCATCTTGACAGCTCTTGCTGCTATATGCATAGTTGGTTGCATAGTGCCTTTCTCTCTAATCTATGTCTTGCTTGCCTTTGTTAAGTTCTCTGTGGCTGATATTGGTGTCATCCTCAAGAAACTGAAAGACATAGCTGAACCTCATTCCCGAGAAATCAGGCAGGTGTTTGCAGCCACTGACCCTGAGCATACCAAGGTGATTGAGTATGACCCTTTCAGGTAAGACACTGGATTTTTGGTTTTTAATGTTTAATGAAGGCACATTCCTCAAAAATGTATAGAGCATGACTGTTTCTTGATGTTTTCTGCATGTGTAAGCTGACAAATGGCGTACATTTGTTTTGCATTTACTTGGAGACGGTGTGTGAAAAAGAAAGTGAATCCATGCCCCGGGAAAAAAGAGAAATATGATAGTTTCAAGTAAGCTGAAAAGCATAACTAAAATCTCTCTGCTTTTTATGGAGCTATCACATGGTGTTGTGAAGAAGGGCATGTCAGCAGTAATATATACACTAAAAGATAAAAGTCTATCCTGAGAGTCGAACAAATTAATTAGTTGTTTTGAAATTCAAGAAGGAATGTTTGAGTTGCCTCCTGAAAATGGTGTTATTTGAGTTTTGAATCCCAAAAGATTCAAAGATAAAGAAGAGTCTTCACAGAAACAAAGCGTATTGAAATTATAGGATGCAATGGTAAGCATCTTTAGAAAAGATTGGAAAGCAGTTGTGAGAGCAATAATTAATGCTTGGAGAGTGATTTCAGCATAGATGGGGCGAGCGGAAATCTGAATTCTGGCAATGATCCAGATATGGCAGTGGGCAAATATATAGATACTTGAAAGAGGAAATCATGCTCAAATGCAAGCTGATGTCAGTTTATCCCACAGCCAGAATACTTGAGTGTATGAACTGTGTTAAGCAGTGATAAAGTTAATGATGTGCAACAGAGGAGGAGATTTTACCTAGAAGCATTTGGTTTGCACGGTGGTAATATACTATGTATTTAGGAACTATCATAATAACTAAAGCATATAAGTAGATGTATATTGCATGAAATATCATCCCTATAGGAATATTAATCAAGGCAGAAATTTCTTCTGAAATATCTCAGAAGCAATATAGATCAGCAGAAGGTTCTTCCAGCAATTCAAAGTGAAAGTAGTGAGAAATGAAAACAAGCAGATATTCAGAAATGAAAAATAAGTCATTAAAAGGTAGGATTTAAACTAAGAGAGGCCACAGTTATTGGTAGCTTTTGGTCAAACTGTTCTACACTCAGGTATTTTACTCAACAGAAGCAAGATTTTGAATTATTACATGAAGAGGAAAAATGTTATTACTAGAGTAAGACAGGGAGAAAATTGAAAGTTAATGTATCTCTGGAGAAACTTGATAGCACTTGGAAAAGGGTTTTAATTTATATGCACAATAACTGTTTAAATCAAATAAGTATGGGTTTAATTCAAATTATGAAATAATCATCAGAAAACTTTATCTTCTTACGCGCACTAAGAGCAGGTCAAAGGTTTGGAACATTTGCATGACGAAATTGGTGTAGCACACTTTTAGAAAGGATGATTGTGCAGGAAAAGATTTTTATTTTATCAAGGAGAGGCTCAGTTAAGTGTTAATTTTTAATCACAGTCATACTCTGTGCTGCTATGACCAGCCCAGCTGTTTAATTTAGGGTCGTGCTTCTGTGGCACAGAGTAAGGCACGTCTAGTTATATGGTATTGAGGCTCTCGGTTTCAGCCACAAAAATGCGGTAGCCCTCTCCATGAGCAAGAGAGAAAGCAGCATACTAAATGTTTTCTTGGCCTCAGTGCTCACCTGGGCCAGTCTGAGCACCTACTAATGGTCTACCTCCCAGCTGCGGTGGGTCCACGGGGGTCTGACAGGGAGCGTTCACAATGCCAGAAGAAGAATTTGCCTCTAAGGAACATTTAGCTTCTGTGCTTTAGAGTGATAGTAGGTTTTGGTTTTGTTCATTTGTATGATATCCAGTAATTGAAAAATGCTCTCTCTCTCTTTTTTTTTTTTTTTTAAATCTATCCTATTTTAGAACAAAAGAAGCATTATTAATGCTGAAGGTGAAAGCACTTCTTTGCATCTGTGATAAGTCAAAGATATTTTTATGTGAATAGAATATGTATTTTTTTTAATTTCAGTATTGTATTTTCTTGTGTACATCACTGTTTATTTTTAACCGGTCATGGCATTTCATGATTATAACTAACTACAAATGATTATTTTTAGTACAGGCAATTATCTGTGTGACAGCTTCAACCAGCATGATAATCCTCTTATCTTAAATAACAGCTAAAGCTTTACTGTGCTCTGAATATGGCTTTTCAGATTTCTTCCTTTCTACCTATGTAATTTTATATGAGCTGCATTTAAAAATACACCTATAAGTATGATGTAGTGAAGCACAATTGTGATTATACAATTTACTTTAACTACTTTCAGAACCCAAATCTATGGCTCATCATCCAGGAAATAAATACATGGCGTACACTGAAGCTATCCCCTAAGCGATCGTTAAAACTATTGAAAGCTTTGTTTAAAAGAGAAGAAAAAAATAACTAAAAAGTAGATGTCTGTGCATCACATGTTCCTATCCAGACTGCTTTTTCTCATTAGCTACTGGCAAGACTTAGAGACAAAGAACCATGTGGGTTTAACAAAGATGCCTATCTTCAATTCAGCTTGAGAAACAGCTCTCTTAAGCAGTTAATTATTATTTCTTCTTTCTCTACCAAATTCAAATTGCAATCTGTTTTATTCCTCTAGAACAACAATAACAAAAAAGAAAACAAAAGATAACTAAGCTGTGGGAACAATTGTTGCAGTTTGTTTCTTTTTGTCAGGAAGAGTTTAGGTGTAATTCTGTTTGCAAATCTTGGGCCCCACTCACTAGTCCCTAGCAATCACTAGAATATTCCTTAATTCCCAAATGAGACAATAATTTTATCTAAGGGGTTTGGTGTCTTGATTGTCACTAACTGACTTGAGAAAATAAAAGGCCTTTAAAATCCTGACACTGGAAAAATCGGTGCCATGTGTGGAAATCCAGTCTGTGGAAATATTCAGATGGATGATGTTATCTATGTGCTTTCAGCCCAAGTATTTAGAGTGCCAGGTTTATCAGGCAGTATTGTCCCCTTCTTTGTGTTTGCCAGTAATATTGCTGCAGGCTCCAGGAAAGAGGTTCCAGTTTTGACTGGTTTTCTGAATGCTGCTACAATACAAGTAGTCATATTCAGTAAGGGGAATGATAATACTGACAAGATAATGATAATAGTAGTAGATGGACCAAGTTTTGGTCATTGAGTTTGCATAATCCCAAATAAGGTTTGCTGCTGTCAACAACTTGTCTTCTCCTTGTATTTATATCTTGCCAGTGCAAATAAAAGATCTGTCTGATTTATTTAATAGGGAAAAAGCAGTAGTTGAATCCAGTTAGACACTATAGAATGTTTAGCATCCTTTTTGACTATCTGTGTAGGTGCGGTCATATTCTATGAAGAGATAGCTTCATTTGAACAGGACTGCACAACCTTCTGAGAGGAAGCAAGTGAAAAATTGTTCCTTGATAACATTTTGCAATTTGGAAGGGTACTATGTTTCTGTGCTTTCAGTTCACGTGTTAAGAGACCCATTATCAGATTCATTCAAGAATTTAACAGTTCTCCAGCCATAAGTTTGAGTCTTGTGTCAGAACTTTGTGCATCACTAATAGTTTCTTCCATTTGTTTTCAAACAGATGTTGATATCTAATCAGTGATGCAGTACCTTCAAGGGTACCACAAGGTACAGCTCTAATTGCATCAGCGGTTACAGTGAAGTTTATTCTTAGTGCAGTCTATCCAGAAGTATAATATATAATTAATCTATTCTTGACTGAGGCACATAGGCCTATGTTGACACTTTCTGTTAAAAAAAATCCTGTTGAATGTTCACCTCACCAGAGGTGGACATTTGGGATCATAATGCCAATGTAGTTACACTAAGCCAGGTTTGACAAGAGGCCTTGCAAGAGCTGAGGTAACCTATGGTTCAGGCCATTATTTTTTTCCTGGTGTTTTTCTTCCCTTATATTCCGTCAACATCCAGGACATACGAAGAACTCTGTAATCATTGAAGGCAGCAAAACCCCTACTGCAAAGACAATGTAGTCTTTAAAATTAGGCCTTCTCCTCCCCTCCACCAACAATATGAAACAGAGAGAGTTTGTTCTGAACTGTAATTACTGGTCCTGGTTCTTAAGCTCCAAAGCTTGTGTTCATTTGCTGATACACTGCAAGTGCCTTCAGTAGCTTACCTAGAAATCACTCCAGCTCTATTATCAGCAACAAATTCTTGATATTAACAGGAATGACTAGCCATTCAGTGCCAGCACCAGCCCATCACGTGGATCTCAGGAACATTTCGTATTCCTTAGATCAGGCTGATTCATCTGAGCAGCACAAGCAGTCTTGGGAGAGTCTTCTCAGGCTCTTCCCTGCATGGGATCTGGTTCTCCGCTGGCAGTGTCCGAGCATAAACTAGTCTTGCTACTGCCTCCTGTCTTCCATTCTTGCCAGGAGTGCTTGTGATTGCAAGTTGGGTGTAATTTTCTGCCCTCTGTCTGTGACCAATTTCTGTTTCCCTTCCCCCAGCTTTCCCCTGAAAGCCAGCCAACAGGGCCAGCTTTCACAATGCTTTGTGAAGTGTGGCTTGACACTTGATTGATATTCTGTTCTCTGATGGGCTCTTCTGCCCCACTTCTCCTCTGTTGTTGCTTCTATTTTATGTAACTGTTGTTGTGCATGCTTTGTGTTTACAGATAATTAATCTTGTGCTGCAGAATGTGCAATATAATTAGGAACAAACCAGGGTAATACCTTGTTAATTCACTGTCTTGTTGGATAAATGCAGTGACAAAATTAATCTCTGCTAATATTCCATGCCAGTATGGCATCTCTAGATAAAAGGCTTCTATCATGATTATTATGTATTTTCCCATGTATAGCCAACTAGTGTGGAAATCTGGACATCCTGCAGAAGTTTAAGAGTTCCGATAATTTCCATTATACCTCCTTGAACAGATCTGGATTTCAAATTTAAGTGGATACATTCTTTAAAGATCTAAATACAGCATTTTATAATGAGTGCATCTTAATCCTTTATTTTCCTCTGAAATTTAGTGATTATTAACTGGTTTTAATTCCTTTATTTAAAACTAATGTAGGCTGTTGTTTTTGTGAACAGAAATTTGATAGTCAGTATCACTGATGGCGCATTTTCAGAACATGAAATTATGACTCTCGGGCGCCATTACAGTGTGAGAGATGAATATGAAAAGGACTGCCACTTCCTCCTTGCAGTGGCTCAAGAACAACTAAAGAAAAACAGGTTTGAGAATTTTGAACAACTGTCTGCGGTGCTTATGTACAATGACCGTGAAAAGTAAGTTTCCTCTGTTTATCCTAAGCTGTTATTTGGGAAGCTCTGCTTGTAAACCTACCTACTTTTTGTTTATTGCTGAGCAAATGACATATTGCTGCCAAGTAATATTATTTGTAGTGTTAAGCCTCTCTCAGCACTTTACAGTAGACAAGAAAAGAATAGCTTTTTGTCTCATTTTCATTTTGTTTGTGGACTTTTTATTATAGCTGCTGTACTGAACATTCTGTGACATAACCAGATGCCAGTTCACAGGCAAAACATAGTATTTTAAATCAAAGAGGAAAAATAGTGATTTAAGGAGGAAAAAAGGATTTGTGGATGATTCTTTATATGACTCATTTGCCCTTTTTTTTCTCTAATGTCACAGATAAATAATCACAGAGAATTACTAAGGACCTCAGTGTGGGGGAGACAGGCCAGCACCTGCACTTTTTTGTGGCTTTGTAATAGTGAAATTTCAGAAAACTTTGTTTTCTTTACCTCTACCTGATATTCCTCACATGTTTTCCTATTCACAGCAGCAGTCCCTTGAAGTAAGTCTGGAAAATACCTAATGTACGCTTCTCCCCCTTTCTGTCTGTGTAGATGTGGAGTGCTGCCCCGTGAGGTGTGCAGGACTATTTGCAAGTCCTTTAAGTTGCCACTGGCTGATGATTATCTGCAGGCTTTACTGAGCATGTAAGTTAAGAGCAGATAGTATGACCCATGCATGGGTACGATCAATGCTAAATATCTACTGCAGACATGGTTCTTAAGAATGTGTCATTTATGTAATATTAACCATTTTATGATGCTGATTTTGTCCCGATATACTTATGGTCTTTCATATTTATAGAATATTTATAATTAAATAATGTGCATCCATCTTAGAAACTTCTCTTCATTTTGTCTGGCATGGTAGAATTGCCAGAATTCTATAGAATTAGTCTTAGCGTAATCAGCTACTGATACATATCATTATCAATGAGAATCACTTTTTTTTGCATTAGTTGTTCTGTGTACGTATAAGGTAAAAACAATAATCTTATGAAAGCACATTATGTGAGTTTTAAGAAACATACCAAGATGAATACAGTGAAATGTCATTGAATCAAGTAGACAGCATCAATAGTAAATGAAAGTGGTTTGCTACTCCTAATAATCTCACCTGAAACTTATTTTACTGTCATTTCTAAAAAGGAAAAGGAGTGTTGGCTTGGTTTTGGTATTTTTCCATAGCACATTTAATTGTTTTGAGACAGTTTGCGTGGCTAGCTGCATTAATGGGAATAGAAGTGAAAAGAACTAGTATTCAGTGCACTTGTATTAAAGGCTAGAGTTCAGAGTAATCTGAGAAGTTTTGAATACTCACATTGAGTTTGGTTTTCATGGCCATATTTTCTGGTAATAGGTTTAAATGCATGCTCATTGGTCTCTTGTTTCCCTTGTGGGAAATTCTTAAATGTTTTGTCTGTGCATTCATACTTTGTAAAAAGCAGGAGCCCATCTTGTCTTCCGTCATGTTTAGATGCTTTCAGGTATGCTTCTTCATTTCATGAGGAATTGAAAACTAAGCATCTGGATTTATCAAATAATGAAAAGACTCTTGTCAGGCAGAAATGCGGAGTCCATTTTAATAAAGCATCTTCGTACTGCAAGCAAGACTTCCTACTTAAATCAGTATCAACAAGACTGCTTTAAGAAGCCTAAGGGGCTATTTTTCAGAAAGCCCCCATTTCCAGACCCAAAACTTTCAGAACAGTTCCCTGCAGTAGCCAGATAGACAACTGCGGCAATTTGTTTGCCATTCGTCTCTTCTGACAGTTAGGTTACAACCATTAGTCCTCGGAAGCATGCCTGAATTGTAGCGTTAATCTAAACCTCGTTTTTTAGAACTCCCACTAAGCTACCCAACATAAGAAGAGTTGGAGGACAATTGACATCCTGTACTAGACAAGGGGTTCTCATAGTTTCCAATTCATAAAGGCTGAAATTGAATAGATGCACAGAGAAGGGACTGGAGGCTTGGCTTTATGTACTAACTCAATGCTGATGAAAAACAGACAACCCTGACACATCATACACCCCACAGACGTGTTTATTGTTTGTGAATTTATACCAGGGAAAGCTCTTGTGAGATGATCCTCTTCTCTCCTGAAGCGACTCAGTGTTGCCAGTTAAAAAGAAAAAGCCCAGTACACTATAATAAAAGTTAGAGATAAGCCTAGAAGACAAGGAGGAGACTAAGGGCTGGATTTCACCCAGCTTTAGCCATGTATCTATCACAGCTGAATTAGGATTCAGCCGCTGTAGGTTCTTTCTGTAGGTGATGGAGTAGGGAGTTATCTCCTCAGCCTGTGTAAGACCTGGATTTCTACATCACCATCCATTTTCCTTTGTTTCTAAAGGGGCTGTGGCCAGCCTGTATTGCAGATTTCTGTATGAGAAAGGTAAATGGTGTGAAGCTGGGCCTCAGAAATCGGCGTGAGAAATACTTCATATGATAGAGAGCTATGTGTAATGGCAGTTCTAAGTTACAGCTAAGTTACATCAGAAGATGGCAGTTTATGTGGTGAGTCACTGCACTGCAGATAAGAAGGAAGATTGTCACCTTCTTAATACTGTGTGCATTTGGCATTGCTTGGTAAGTTTATTGTTTCATGAAGGCACAGATTCAGGGAAAGATTTTTTGGAAGTCTATTTAATAGGACTTAATTTCCAGTAATCTGAAAATTGAAGAGTAGAGTTAGCTGAATGAATTTCTCTTCCTTTCCTCTACTTTCTGTAGTTTTCTTTGAGACTGAAGAATCATGAGACAGGCCTGTTTATTGTTAATGAAGAACAGTCTCCTGGGGAGTATGCAATTCAGCGTGGACAAAGTTTGTCAACAATATTCTTTCCCTGTTGGGTTTTTTTTTGTGTGTTTTGTTGTTTTCTTTTTTTTGCGGGGTGGGGTGGTGGGGTGTTGTGGGTTTTGTTTGTTTGTTTGGTGGGTTTTTTTTACTGTGGTTTTTTGTTTCTTTGTTCTTGATGAGGAAGCATGTAATTTCATGTCCATGGAAGTTTCTGAAACAAGCAGCAGTGGTGTTCCTACTGTGTGTATCTGTATTTATGGTGGAAGAAAGTGGTAAAATAAAAGTTGTTGGATTGATTCCCACAAAATCAGTATGTATAACTAATGCACTAGCTGGACCCTATTCAGCTATAAAATGATGCTAGACAATGTGATCAGATAATAGTTGAGGACTAAAGCTATATATTTATTCAGCTTTGCTATCTGAGATTAGGTGGCAGAGACTTTCTGTAGGACTTAATGGTTCTATTTTTCCATGTTGAAAGGTAATACTGTTAAAGTATATATATATTTTTTTTTTTTACATTTGTAAATTATACTGCAATGATCTGTCACTTATTAAATGCATGAGATGGGACTAGAAGTTACTGTCTAATTTTGTTCTCAACTCCAGATGACCCAAGACTTTATTTACTGTACCCAAAGACCATTTAGTTTCGAAAGAGTGCAGGGAGAATTAGCACAAAGGCTGTGAGGTTTCATAAGACCCTTTCCAATTGTCTGTCTACAGATAATTTATATTTTTAATTGTGGGATGGTGAAATAGTAGGATTTAGGTACCCAACAATGTGTCAGTTTTTCCAATTTACCTGAGCTGGCATATTAAAAAGTATTTCCTTTCTCCATCAGCATTTTCTTACATAGTTTTTTAATTGCAGGGCAATACAGACTTTTAATCACAATGTATTAAGCAATGCAGATGGTATACAATTCTTTCTGCCAGAAAACTACAGTAACTATTATAAGCATTTCTTTAAATTTGTGCAGGCATAGTGAGCACTTATAGTTTGTTTAATAAATAAATGTTGGTAATGTGCTTAAGTAATGAATTTAGGGTTTTTTTTTCTGTAATTTTTATTTACTACAATGCTGAATGTATGCTAACAAGGACTTAAAAAGATGCAGTCCTTCCCCAGAGGGTATATAAACAGATGGCAAATAAGGGAAGAAAAAATGGAGGGAAGAAAGAATGGAGGACAAGTTTACAAGTATTACATGTTGATTGTTCCGTATTAGTTCAAGTTGTTAAGCATATGTCCCTATTTTTTAAAATACATCTTTTAATTTCTGTTAAAAGTAGCTGTGTAGTTCTTTGCCTCTCCACAGTACCAGGGTGATTCTGTTGGACTCTGAAGGGGAGCTGCTTGTTTTGAAAAAATTAATCCCTAGTCTCTCAGGTAGCAGCTCCTGGTAACAATGGGCCTCCTGCCTGGTCATCCCAGTTCTCCAGTCACCAGTAGTAGGCCAGGCCAGGCCACTCCTGCAGGCTCGTCTTTTCCCAGGCTTGTGACTGCGTAATAATTTTTAACCTGGTTGCCTACCTGTAATGGATTTTTTTTTAGGGCTGACCTATTTCTTTCAGAAAGTAAACCCTCTTTTCCTGCTACAGCAAGTGTCCTGGTAGCAGGAGCAAGATTGGAAACTGTCACAAGATCGTTCTCCTGCACTCTTGTCTTATGCTCATTACCTTTGATGCCTGAGACTCCCCACGCTGTTTGTGATGAAAAGACTTTCTAGCATTAATATTTGGGTCTCTTAAAATAAAGTATTTCTGTTATTCAGTATGCTGAGGAACTGATGGTTCAATTTATAGTTCAAGATGTGAATAAAGCTATACATAGGACAGTAGCCATTACTTAATTCATACGGATCAACTGCATAGACTTGTCTGTGCTTGCTGTTTTAAATTGTTTCGTATGAGCAGTTTATGACAATTTATACCTTTGTATCAAAGCGGCTGAAGAATCCCAACATTTTCTCTAAGGTTGAAGCAGCGTGATGCTTCTGCTCTGTTATTACTAGATTAACTTCTTAATAAATGTTGTTCAAAACTAAGGAATTAAAAAAACCTCTGTGTGTATATTAACTTTCAAATGGGAAAGGAAAAATATTTGTAAGTAGCCTTTAGTCACCCAAGCATCCTCAGGAATGGTCATAATGTGATTTAACCAGATTTTTCACATATTTGGAGTATTTCATTATGAATATATATTTTAGAAGCGGAAATGTGCGATGATTTCTGTAATGTCAAAAAAAAAAAAAATCCTCTGCAGATTATGATAGGGATGGGGGAGTGACTTTCATAGTCTAAAAGCACATGCAATAGTGAAGTCATAGGGAAAAACTGGAGAGAATCATGGTTTCAAGAGAACTTTGTTGCATCTTCTTGATAAGACAAATCTAATTTCCTTTCCTGAAGAGTACTATCAGCTTCAGTCATATTAACTCCAGCCACTGAAATGTATGACATCTCTGTCCTAATAATGCACAAATAGATAATATCTCCTCAGTCCATCTGGAGACTCTGCAAAATCACAAGGGTGTGCGTTAAGTCACAGCAGTAAAGAGGTCTAAAGAGTAGATTTTTTTTTCTTTTTCTTTTTGGATTTTTCTAGAGTAATATTTTAAGCTACTTTCTGTAGCTATTTAAATATGGGATTTAAGAATCCCATTTCTTCTGTCCATGTAAACATCTTTGGTTATAGTTAACTTCAAGCCCACGTTGCCTTCTCCGTTTGCTTGTGCTGCACTTCAAAGGGCTTTTCTCCTGGTTAATGTTTGTCAAAAGGAGAAGCAATGTGTTCCTTGACTTCATTGCCTCAGCATAACATTTAAGTAGTTACATGCCTTCACTTGTTATTTATTTAAAAATCCTGGCAATAGACTTAATCTTTTGACTTTTCACAACAAGCAAAAGATAAATACATATGTAGTCACGACAGTTCAAAATCTGTGCACCATAGTTTTTTTCCAAGAGATGGAAGCTTTTTTATTCTCTTGTTAGTTCTAATGCAAAACTCCTTTCTTTTCCCAATTGCCACCTGCAAAAAACCTGAAACAAACAAGAACCCTCTAGAAGGGGGAATGATAATTTTCTTCTATATTGGATGTACTCCCCCAAAGTAAGGCTTTATGAAAATGTTAACTTGTGTGTAAAGTATTATAAAGAAGCAAGCTATCATAGGAGAGTTTTTCGTGGCAATGTTTCAGTCTCCTCTTTAATACTAGTAACAGTAGCATTCTTTTCTGACTTTGCTTTCATCTTCAGCATAACTCACTGTACTTAACATTCCAGTTTATCGTTAGCATCTCTGTTTATGGCTCTCAGCATATTTTATTATTATCTCTCCTGCTGACTATTAAATGAAAGGTATGGGGGGAGGAGAAGGAGAGGATGAGTTGCAGTTTATTGCGGTTTGGTTTTGTCACTAGATTTACTTCTCGTCTTCTCCGGTATTCGTTTCCCAGTTTGTGCTGTAAATTCTCCCTTAAAGTATTCGTGCTTAATTTTTACCAGAACCCTCTGCAGTGACTGAAGGGTTTTGAGGCCCATGTTTTGTGCAGTGCTATTTCTTTAAGAACAAAATAAGATTATTCTCGAAAGGACTTGTTTCCTGGAGTTGATCTTTCTCCTGTGCAGTAGTATTTGTCTCACCAGATTACAGGGCAGAATTTTTTAACATGATCCTTCCCACCAAAGAATAAGTATTGAGTCTTGTCAGTTGTGTATGTCTCTCCATGGATGCCAGTGAAGCACACGCATTTCCAGGCTGTGTTTATATGCCTAAACTGGGTCCCTTTTATATCTGGGTAGTGTTAGGTGAGACAGATGCCATTCACAGAAGCTGCTAGCACAGTGTTTATAGCAGAGCAGTTAAGCTGTTCATTTCAAAAACGATTTGCATGGTAGCTTCAGCTTGCGGATGTCTTTCAAGAATTTGACTAGTCCCACTGAAGTAACAGCAGTTCCCAAGAGCATTAGTCACCTAAGTGTTTTGCTGCATGGAGGACTTATTTTCTGAAGTTACTTCATCCAAATCAATGGCAGAAGGATGACCTGGCTTACTAATCTGCTCCCATGGGGTTTGTTAATGCAGAATAATGATTTTAGAAATTTGAGGGAGGGGGATAGCATGTTCCACATGTACCTGCAGACCTTAGCTGGCAGCATGCAACTTCATGCAGTTAGGGGACACTCATATCTGACACAAATACATATTTATTCCATAGAAATAAAGAAGAATGCCATAAAACAACTACCAAATGACAAGGGTTGTGATTTTTAAATCTGGCTATTATTTGACAAGTTCGAGAGCTGTGTGTTTGTCAATTGTAGATTTATCCCAAAGACTGTGCAAACAGCATTTTTGAAGGATTGCTTATTTTCAGGAAATGATTGTAGAAGCCATATAAAGCGGGTCAGTTTTGTTATAGCACAGCCCTCTTGTATTATTCTACCTATCCAGCTATTACTCTATCTACCAAGCTGGTGAAGGGTCTAGAGCACAGGCCCTGTGAGGAGCAGCTGAGGGAACAGGCGGGGGGTG
>JMFS01050517.1:0-17990 GCA_000699545.1 Podiceps cristatus
ATACCGGGGGTTACCCCGACCCAGGGTCAGGGTAAGAAGTCACTTGGCACATTTCTGTACTCCGGTTTCAATCAATGCTAGGCTTAGAAATGGATTCCCATGTGATTTCACATAGGTATGACTGTAGCATTCTGTGACTCACTGTAACAGCAAATATGGCAGAGCAGCATTGCAGGGAGCAAACTTGCTAGTTAAACATTGACCAAACATATTAATCTGTAGTCAAAGACAGAGCCAGTGTCAATTTTCATTTGTAATTAAAACATGGCTGTGAACATGCTTACTCAGTGCTTAAGTTAATAGCAGCAATCATGTTGGCTGTGACCTCACAGCGAGAGCTTCCCAGGCAGATCTTTTGCTTACTTGAAACCTGTTGTAAAATTAGGGACATGTTGATTAAAGCTCTTATTCCTCAAAGCGCTTGAGCATGTGCTTTGCAGTAGTCATGTGCATAACTCCATTTTTATTTAGCGTGATATGTGCCTGAGGGAGACATTTCAAAAGCAGAGAGCACAGGCTGCTTAACTGCCCCTTATACCCATGGGAATTCCCCAAGTGATGTGCTGAACAGGATAGTGAGGTCCGGGTGCGTTTATCAAGAGCAAGGTTTCTTCACTTAGCATGAGGTGGCTGTGCAAGGAAGCAGCTGCAGTCTTTCAGGTGAGGTATTTCCACTACGCTGTGCACAAGGATGATAAACTCTGAACTTTAGCAGGTACAGAGAAAGATGACCAAGGGAATGGATTGCCTGTTTCATAAGAGACTGGAAAAGCTTGGCCTGTAAAACTTAGCAAAAGGAAAGGTAAGAAATACAGTTGCTTTCCTTGGTACACCAAGGAGTTAAGTACCAGAGAAAGAAAAAGGTCAAATCAGAAGACACCATTGCCACAAGTACAGGTAGATACAAATAGATAAGGTGTGATTGAATCTTCTTCCCCTAATGGTCAGCCTAAAAACAGATTAGCCCAAGAAGGTCTGGAAAAGACTTCTACTGAAAGGCAATGAGGACTCAATTTTTAACTGCTTTTGTGATGGTATTTGCATAGTTCATGGAACTGGAGGGTACGATATGGTGCCTGCAATAGCGGGGGCTGATTCTCAAGGTCTGGGAAATTCTGCAGCTCTTTACTGTGACATCCAGTGTCTGTTGGGGATGCTCTCTCTTATTGCTTGGTATTTGGATCAGAGCTGAACTAAACCCTTCAGCTGGGAGAAAAATGGGAAGATTTAAGTGCCTTGCAAATGCTTCAGTTACTATTAAAAGCAAAAGAGCCAGTAAAAGATTATTGTCAACCACATCTGGCCACAACAACTGTGAGAGACGCTAACGTCTTTCTCATTCTCAGTATTTTTTGAAATGCCAACGCAGTGTAACACTACTTGGAGCTCCGTTATTCCTTCCTCATTACGTGCAGCTGGAACCAGCTGAAGAGTTGCTTTGGAGCCAATAAGGCTTGTTGTGTGATGGCCCTTTCTGAAGTTTTGGCAGAAGATTCTGATGTGCTCCCCAGGCTCACACATGCTTTCTGAGCATCTGACACCAGCATTTTGTGGGCTGTGAGGACAAAGGGGGACATGGTGACTTGGCCAAGTGTGCTTCCTGCAGCCTCGGGACAACCATGCTGACGTTGGTTGTTCAGGGGCTGTGATGTTGAAGATGGCCTATGACTGAGAGATTGCCCACAAAATTTTATGGTCAGATGTTGGAATGACCACAAGAAAAGCATTGGCCCTAGTGCATGCAGCAAAGGAAGGCCAGAGTCTGAGGGAAGAAGTACTCCCAGGCTTTGTGTACGCTGGTTAGAAATTGGTTCAATGTGCACAGAGGCAAAGGGGAATGGCCCCAGTGCCAACAGCTCTAGTTTGGAAATGGCCAATTCTGGATTGGCTAGGCCTGATAATGTTTTATGTGTGTTAAGAGTGAAAGCTCCAATAGCTTCTGACCACATAGTTGTGCTGTCCAAAGACATGGCTTCTGACATGGAGAGCTGAAATGTTGAATACTTTTGTCAGCCAAGATAAGGAAACTATACTTCCTTAAAAGTGGGTTTGAGTGCTCCCTATCCACCCGTTTGTGCATGGCTTTTAGACAAATAAGCACTGACGGTGAGTGTCCTTCATTGTGGATTTCCTGGTTGGCTCCATAGCAATCACCTTTTGGCCATGTTTGCCACTCTCTAATTAACTCATTCGTCAGAAGACAAAGATTTGCACTCTTAGCCCAGATCTCTGAATTTCCTTATGTAACAAAAATCAAACAGGGTCAGTGGTGATTGAAGACATCAAGCAAGAAGTAATTCAAAAGTGCAAGTTTTGATCTATAAGCTAGCGAACCTTACACAGGATCGTTCTTGCTAATGACAAAACCATTTTGGCCTGATCCCATGGTCTTAAGTGGACAAGCAGCTTCATCCTAAAGTGACTTGCTGTGCTTAAGTTCAGTTTAAAGTCTGTAGCTGTGCTGACACCTGCAACACTGACAGGAAGGCAGGATTTTTTGAAGATTGGTGTGGTGTTCAGCACAGGACCATGATTATTCATCAGAAGTCGGCTAGGAGGTTCTGGTGCTTAATGCACTTCCCAGTTACTCTATAACAAAAAGACAGATACAGAGATTTTGGTTAGCTTAGGTTCCTAAATAAAAAGTGGGATTTTTACAGAGGGAAGAGATATAATCAATATAAAAAGCTAAAAAGCGTTCCTTTTGTCCAAGCATTGACTTTGGCACAGAGTGGATAGCAAGAACATGGCTATACTGAATGTGCTGCGTGGTCTCGGAGCAGAACGTCTTTCAGCTACTTTTGCCCCTGCTGATTTTAGGAGGTGAATTACTTATTTGTTATTGAAGGACTTTGTCACCTTTTGAATCTGCTTATAGGCTTATTTTTGATTCAGTGACTTAATTCTGCACAATTAGTGATGACATGAAGTTGTACCTGTCCTTCAAGGGCATGTGTAACATGAAATTTCTGTGTTTAATAGCTCAATTACGTCTTAGCCATTAATTGTATTAAAACTGCATTTAAATATTTAAGGATTGCAGATGCTACTTTACTAGTGAAATGTTTTTGCTGTCTGCAAACATGCAGGTTCTCTGATTACAATGATCAGAGAATTAAAAATAAAATTAAATATACATACATATATTCATACACCTCCCCCATTTCAGCCTGACCACCATCATGAAACCTCTTCAAACAAACACAAAGAGAATAATATACTGATAAATACAATTTTGCTAACTTAAAATTTCAGATTCATCCACACAAAATAATTTCCTCATGTATGATATGTGTGCTTATCCCATACAACAGTATGCTTCTCCCTGAAGTATTGTTTTTTTCTTTCTTACAGCAGGTTTTTCAGGTACTTCCAAAGGGTAGTACCTGAAAAGCTCTGGCAAACTGCCCAGTAGTGAGATCTTTTCTATTCCATTGAATAATAAGAGATATATTTACTGTTTGAGGATTTTGCTTCTCATACTCTGGCAGTATCAGTACTGATACTTCATGTAATTGGAATGTTGTTTCACTCCTGAAACTATCTGGGCTGAAACACTCTTGGCAGGTACACCGCTTGTGTTAAGAACACTTCAAAATGCTGTTCCAGGATTTGTGTATAATGCCGAGCTTTCATTTTTATTTCATCCAATTTTTGTTTTCAAATGTGGCTAACATTTTTCTATTAGACGTGTGTTCATACTGAATTTTGTGGTAAAGAAATCACAGTCTGAAAGCTACAGTCTATTTTTGTGCATTGTAACAGCTCTAGCTTTCTCACTGAGAATAGCAGAAAATAATTAGTAATCAGCAGTGGGAGTCTAACATTATAATTCTCCATCTGTTGTGCAAAATAACTTCATACATATCTGGTCGAAACAATTAGTGAAATAACAAGGAGTAAAAATTATGGACCACAATTGCAGAATTTGTAAACAGAGCAGTAAGTAGAAATTGATGGATTCTTTTGGTTTGTTGCCACTCACGTAAATGAAAATCTGAAAAACTTGTCAATGAAAGAATTGTGATTATTAGCTTGAAAGTTGTGACATACTGAATAGAATAGGGGAGCTAGCTGCTTAAATGTAAGTGGAGAGAACATTTTCCTGGGATTTGTATGAGGCAGGCTATTTTCAGTGCTTTAAGCTATTGTACAAAGGGCTGGGTTCATTTGGTTGACTAGATCCGAATGCTTTGAGCTGCCAGGTATGTGCTGTTAAGGATCCCGCTGTGATCTGGCGCTCTGTCATTGCTCCCAGTAATGCTGCACCCCTTGGGCAGCGGATGGTTCTTTTTCCAGCTCTTGCTGGATATCTTTTGATTTAGTAAAACAGCTTCAGCAGCAGCATAATGTGGTGCTTTTTGATCAATGTACTGGAGGGTTGTTATTGCTTAAATAGGTTAAGATACTGTACTACAGGGCTGCTAAAACCAGTTCTTTCTTAACTCTGTGCTTGCTTGTATTGCAGATCTCCTCTAGCTTTAGATTCAGTCCTCTAGCTTCATGGGAACACAGCTGAAACTATGTCAACATAGCTGGTAGTAGTTAAAACCATTGCATGTATCAAAGGAAATGGGATCAACAAATGAAGTGAAAAATATGTCATTTGTAAACAGAGTCGTGAAAAAGAACTTGCCTTCTAGCTCATTTGGATTGTGCCATGTGGGACCATATGTCATTTGACCTTTATTTCCTTTGGCTAAATAGGTTCAGTTATGATGAAAACAAGCTCAGAAAATGGATTGGATTGCAACACAGCTTTGGTTAGGAAAATCAACAAACTTTTTGGTTATTCTCTGAAATGTTCTTGTATTTGTGCTTTTAGCAATACCTTCTGTTCTATGGCTACATCTTTCTGCTTCACATAAGATGAAAATTTGAGGTTATAGGTGCATATTGGGTTACTCTGTTAAGTAACTTGAGTTTTGTCCGGGCAAAGTGGTTGACCAGCACCCCAGGGTTAGAAACTATATATTTAGTACTTGGATTATTAAAGATATTTGTTATGGGATTTTATGGTTCAAACATAAAACCAAACATGGTCCTGGAAGTGGGGGAAAGCCTCATCTTTTATGGAAGAAATGTTGCTTAAAACATGTAGTCTGTGATGTGGCTTGCGAGAGCTCACTGAATATCATGCAAAATTCCTAGTGTGCCCCTGACAATTTTGCCCGTGGCTAATGAACGGTGTGACATCTCAGCTGGAGTGTGCCCTGCTGCCTGTTCTGTTCTTCCTGCTGCTCTGGGGGGACAGTCGTGCTCCCAGCAGTTCTTTAACCGAGTACATAAGGTGCTGACTGCCCAAAGCAGCAAGGGTGAAATGTGATAGAGCTGTGGCTTTTCTCCTGAGTTGTAAGAATCGTAGAAAAATAGGATAACTTTCCTTGGTTTTGCTTTTTTTTTTTTTTTTTTTAAAGTAAAATAGTTATTTTCTGTTTGTATGTTTTTAACCATGCTTTATTCCACTTTGCTATCAAAGCAATGCTTGTCATAAGAAATCTTGATGCTGTATTAATACAATTTAAGTCTCCCAAAAGGTACTGCATAATGCTGAGCTCCTTACTAGGCGGCTGAGTCCTAATCAGTTTTGCCTAGTAGGAGACAAAGTCTTCCCCAGAAGAGGAATGTTGTGGTTTCAGTCAGGCAAAGGACTGTATAAAACAAAATGATGGAATTCCACAGACTTATCCGCAGAGATTGCATTGCCTCTGGATGTGCTCTTTTTTGTCTGTTTCTATGAAGCTGTGATGGGATTTCTGACTGTTCCTTAGAGCGTTGTTGAACGCAGAAGAATCACACAAATTCTGGGGGGCTGAATCCATCTCATATGCTGTACATGAATGTCATTACCTGTCATTAACATCCCACTGATTCTGTGCTGAACTGCTGTTTCTGGTTAATTACGTTTATGGGACAGAAGCTGTCACCAGTCATAAATACCTGGTATTTTGGTGAAATAGATAATGTAGGTTCTTATGCAAGAACAGCTTAAAGCTGTGTCTGATGCTTATGGGTTGCTGCTTAACTGCTGGGAAGCAATTGAATTGCCAACAGAACTGTAGTGAGTAGTGCTGCCTTGAGTCAGCACTTGGGAGGCGAGTGTACAAGAAGGTGAAACTCATTTGTCATCTGCCTCGCTGAAAAAGTAAACAAAGTAGTTTGCAAAACAGCCTGAACTGCTGGTCTGAAAGAGTTGTGATGAGCAGCAGAAAGCCCAACTGGAGGCCAGTTACTAGTGGTGTACCCCAGGGGTCAATCGTGGGGCCAGTAGAGTTTAGTATCTTTATTAATGACCTGGATAAAATGACAGAGTGCACCCTCAGCAAGTTTGCAAAAGATAAAAAATTGGGAGAAGTGTCTGGTACACCAGATGGTTGCACTGCAAGTCAGAGGGTCAGGCTGGAGGAATCTCATGAAATTCAACGAAGTGAAATGCAAAGTTCTGTACCTGGGCAGGAGTAACCCCATGTAGGAGTACCAGCTGGAAAGCAGCTTTGCAGATAAAAGACCTAGTGTTCCTGGTGGACACCAAGTTGACCATGAGCAAGCAATGTGCTTTTGTGGGAAAGACGGCCAACAGCCTCCTGGGCTGCACGGGGAAGAGCATTGCCAGCAGACCAAGGGAGGTGACGCTTCCCCTTTGCTCAGCCCTGGTGAGGCTGCATCTGGAGCATTGTGTCCAAGACTGGTCTCACCAGTAGAAAAGAGACATGAACATAGTGGAGCAAATCCAGTGAAGGCCCATAAAGATGATGAAGGGATTGAAGCATCTGACATACAGGGAGAGGCTGACAGAGCTGGGACTATTCAGCCCAGAAAAGAGAAGGCTCAGAGGGATCTTATCATGTGCATAAGGAATGTCTGATGGGGAGGGAAGTAGAGGTGATGGAGGCAGACTCTTCTCAGTGGTGCCCAGTGAAAGGACAAGAGACAATAAACACAAATTGAAATACAGGAAACTATGTTTAAGCATATGATTTTTCCTTTCCTTTTTTTTTTTTCTTCTGTTTTTTTCCTTCCTGTGAGGGTAATTGAACACTGGAGTTGGTTGCCCAAAGAGGCCGTGGAGTCTCCATCCTTGGAGATATTAAAAACTCGCCTGGACAAAGTCATGAGCCATCTGTTCTGGTTGACTCTGTGCAGAGGGTCCGGAGGTGCCTGAGCCTTTCTATATTTCCGTCTGCCTGGATACAGCCATGTGCCTAAACTCTTCTGCGAAATGTAGCAATTGAGTAGGTGAACTAACAGCTCTATTAATCCCGTGTTACAGTGAGTAATCATCTCCACTTAGATTTGTAGCCCTTTATGTTCCTGAGTGACATTAGCCTATAATCCTATTACTAATCATTTCCACTTGGTAGGAAGCTATGAAACTTATTAAATTGGTTACCAGTAAATTAGCGTTGCAATTAAAACACTTCTAGCAGAAGGGGGTATAGCGTCATTGTATACGATTGCAGTGAGCATGTGATGTAAGAATTTCCTGACATAGGCATGGCAGGGAGGGAACTGTAGCTGAAAGCTGATCCCTTTGAATTACTGTGTTAATGAATCATGGAATTGCATTTATTCTTCTTGATTTTTTTTCAAATAAAGTAATAAGATATTAAACTGCTGGTTCATACACCCGCTCTACTTTTCTTATTAGTAATCACACATTTTTCTGTGCTAGTGAAGAATTTTTCAAGGGCTTTGTGGATGATGAGGAAGGAACTACCACATCTTCCTGGTCCTCTGGTTGCAGCTGTACTTGCCTGTTTGGAGCGCAGAATTGGAGCGGCTGGATGTGATAAATCTGCAGCACTTCCCACTAGGTGCCTGCAGTCTATTGAGAAGCCCAAAGAGGAGCAAGCACTTGTGCATTAATAGGTTATTTCTTATTAAATTAGGCTAAAGTGTTGCAGGCGTACTAGACTAGATGAGACTTCTTGGATTACTTACTTAAAGCTTCTGCGGTAGTTAGCACCTGTGCTGCCAAGCTGCTGCGTAGAAGGTGTGTGTTGCTAGTGTGAAGCTCTTTGGTCCTCTGGCACCTCCGCTGCAGGTGTCTGGGGAACTCTCCAACTTCTAGGCTGAATCTGTTTAGTTTGTTTGCATAGTTGTCTTGGTTGGGTGCTGTTCATTAGCAGAACACTGTTTAAACACTACATTTCCTTTCCTTGTGCTTATCTCCCGATAAATTTAGAGAGGGAAGTGTATTGGGTTTACGTGGCAAGCTTTTGCTGGATGGAACAGATTGGTGTATGCTGTTCCAGAAAAGAGCTTGTGGGGGATCTGTACAAAGGCTGCCTTTAATCCCTCTTCCATTATCTTAATTTCTTCCATTTCTTAATTTCTCCTCAAATTTAGAGTGTTACGGTGGCTGGACTAGTGCCCCTATCACTTCTCCCAAATCATCATTGTACCTGTAGGTGCACCCACTATTCAGATCCATTAGCATGAGATTTTAACACTTCTCTGCTTTCCTCTGCCTTCATCTTTGGAGTTGTGCAGAGATGGCCTAGTCCCAGTGCTGAGCCTTGTAGGATTTTGAGCTCTGCTTACATGATGGATGCAGTTGCGCTCCCTTTAGCATTTGTCTCTAGCGTTCTCCTTGGTTGTGTGTCATGTCCGCTGCTGAAACAGGCCAGGACACACCTCCAAGTGTCTGTGTGTGTGCACACGTATTATCAAGCTGTGATAATGATTTTTGCTGCAGTCGTGAGCTGCTCTTGGTGATAATGGCTTTGGTGCCTTTTGCAGTTCTGGGATTTTACCTGAACAGTTACGGCAAAAAATAAGCCTTTGTTCTTAAAGATCATATACATTCCCACTGTGGGGTGATTTTTTTTTTCTTAATTGCAAATCTATGTTGTTATTGTATCTTTTCTTTTTTAAAATGATTCATGCATTGTGTATTAAAAGCAAAAAGTGATTATTAATCTTGAAATTATTACTCTAGCTTTTCCGCATTAACTTTATACCAGTTTTCCTTTGCTCAGGAGCTCCCTGCTATTGTCTCTCTACTTTCAGCACTGGATTTGTGGAAGATCTGATAACTGATTTACTCAGCCATGTGAAGTAACTAAAATTCTGGGGTCACTGTTCATTTGTTGACTTCTGATCTTTATTTTGAATGAGTCGAGAGTACAAAAAAGAAAAATCTTCCTAGTCTTAAATGACAGGTTTGAATAAAATAATAAAGATTTAGTATTTAAATGTGCTAGATGGAGACTTTGTTATTTGTTGTTCTCTAAATTATCTAGGAATGACATGGAAGTAAAATATCTGACTCTCCAATTACTAGTCAGGCATTCACAGTTGTCTCTGGGTTATTCATTTCATCTGGAAGTTACCTTCTCAACAGACGTTTTTAAGTGCTGATAATGAAGTTGTTTTTGCTGTGTGCTAAATATCATTACTGATTTGAAGCTTGAGCCTGAACTTTCTTCCCCCCCCCCATTGAAAAGGACCTTTTAAACCTCTCTCAAATGAGTTACAATGCCACTATCCAAATTACATTGGCTTTTAAAAATTCTTTTTTAATATAATGGCTGGATGAAAAGAGTGTTTTACTGCATATAATAAACAATCAGGAAGTACATCAGAAGTACATTTTAAGCATGTTCAGAAGTTTTCACAGAGTCTGTATGATCATATAGTTTGTGTATTGTAAGTAATGCTTAGCTTTATGATGTGTATTGTAAGTATGCTCAGCTTTTTTGGCAGAACTGATTATAACCCAACTTTTTATAAATCTTTACTGCTGTTCTTAGCACAGGCTCAAATAATTGAACAAAGTCACTGAATTTTAGTTAATGAAAAAGTCTGCTAAATGCCTCAAAAAAGAAGAAAGCTGCCATCCAGCTTAGAAAATTCAAGTTAATGGTGATATGAAAGAAAACTGAAAAACAGTTGAAATGAAATGACAAAAAAAACCCCCAGTTGAAATGAAAGAAAACATCACTGAAAAATGTAATGGTAAGTCTTTTTAATTAAAAACTTTCAAAAAAGTCCTGAATTTGTTTTCAAAACTTCCAAAAGAGAGGCATTTAACTATTTTAATCTAGTGGCAAATCTTAAACCTAGATCCCTTAAGCAGAATTTTGTGTGTAGCTGAGTGATGCATCATCTGCTGTACTTTGTCACCCTGGAGTAAAATTAGGAAATGAGCTTGGTTAAGGAACATACGTCATGTCATCTTCATGCTCCTTTGTTTTTGTGTAGGTGTTGGACCTGGGCGCTGTTCCTCTACAGTTCATCTGAGTCGCCTGAATCACAGAATCATAGAATGTTTGGGTTGGAAGGGACCCCCAGAGCCCATCTAGCCCAACCCCCTGCAGTGAGCAGGGACACCATTACCCAGATCAGGTCGCTCACAGCCCCGTCCAACCTGGGCTTGAATGTGTCCAGGGATGGGGCCTCCACCACCTCTCTGGGCAACCCCTTCCAGTGCTTCACCACCCTCATTGTAAAGAATTTCCTCCTTACATCCAGCCTAAACCTACCCTGTTTCAGTTTAAAACCATCCCCCCTTGTCCTGTCACCACTGTCCCTACTGAACAGATTCTCCCCCTCTTTCCTATCGGCCCCCTTTAAGCACTGACAGGCCGCAATCAGGTCTCCCCGCAGCCTTCTCTGCTCCAGGCTGAACAAGCCCAGCTCTCTCAGCCTGTCCTCACAGCAGAGGGGCTCCAGCCCTCGGGTCATTCTTGTAGCCTCCTCTGGACCCGCTCCAACAGCTCCATGTCCTTCTTGTGCTGAGGCTGAGTGAATGATCACACAGATGTTAGAACAACCACAAACGCATTCACTGGGAGAGGATTTAGGGATGAACGAATGTGCTCACAAGATACCTGCCATCCCTTCTCACTGCCTCGGAGCATCGGTCTCAGTAGGGCCAGAGTTAATGCTAGATGCAGAGATCCTCCGTCTAACCAGGGATGTAACCTGTACTCGGACGATACACACAGCAGGAAAGCCTGCTTTCGGGCACTCCTTCGGTCGGGATACTGATCTTGTCATGTTACAAGACGTTGCCGACTCTTCACAGCTGCGTGTGATCTTTACCTCCAAATTAGACCTCACAGTATTTCTTTCAGTATCCACTGAAGCACAAGGAGATAAGATGGAGAACACAGCAGAGAGTAGCCCAAATCTGGAAACCAAAATGGGGCAGGGAAAGGGAAAGTGCTCCAGTGAGCGGGGAATGGTACTTTCCACTTAGTTGTGTTGGGAGCTGAGGCTCTTCCTATGCTTTTCTACAGCTGGGTGGCAGCATTTCTGCAGCGATTCATGTGTATGGCAAGTTAATTACTCAAAAGATTTTTTTGAGGGATCAGATGTGCTTATTTCTCTCCGCTGTGATTATCGGTTTTAGAGCAACATCAAACTCACCAAATCTTTGTTACATGTCTGTAATAATGAGTCTTAATGATGTTACTGCAAATATCAGTAGGTGCAAGATTTTACAAGATGAGCAGGAGTTTATAAGCAGACATTTGTCTGCTGTCCATCCACTGTCTCCTGGCATTTGGTGCCTTCCCTTACATTCACAGTCTGTGTTCAGATTCCCCCGACTCGAACAGCAGTTTGCTTCGTTAGCACACAGCTGTGAAGATGAATTCAAATGAACTGACTGCCTCAAAGGTCTGAACTGACAGTTTCCTCCATTGCACTCCACTGCTCACCTTCTACATTAGTAAATTAAATCTTGAGTTTTGTTATTATTTGCATCAGAAGGAAAAAATAAAATTATCATAGGGTAATCACATAACCTTTTTACATCTCTTAAGCTTTCTTTTGCCCCTCACCATGAAATCTGCTTTTCTGGATATTTTTTGTATCTATCCTTTCAACTCATTCCAGTGTTCCTCTGTCCTTTGTGTAACTCATTTTTTGAATGGATGTGTTTTTCTAGCAACATTTTACCAGTGCTGTATACATCATCTCTGTCAGTATCCAGTTTTTAATGGTCATTTTCCATTTTATGAAAGGTGCTCCAGACATACCTGAGATCAGGCTGAGCCAGTTACTGTCTCTGTGTGCTGTAATCCTACCATTACCTGGTACTTGGCTGTGTTAAAACAGATTTGGTTGGATTGTGATTATTCAGTAGGCAATTCAGATAATCCTGTATCAGTGACCTGTCTATTCAGTGTACTGAACTTTCTGTTAACTTTATCAGCAAAGATTTTATATCACTTGTAGCAATATTGAACAGCACTTGATCAAGCTCTGATCTCTGGGACAACCATCAGCGATATTCATGTTAGCTGAAGTTTTCCCATTAGCAACTCAGTTAAAGACCTGATATTAAGTCAATTTTAAATCTCTTTTATGTATCTTGGTATCTTTGTTGAAAAAACAAACATTAACAAACCCAAAAAACTTTCATTATATGGAAATAAATCTAACAGCTTGAAATCCAAATATAATATGTCAAAATAGCTACCTTGATCTACCAGATGAGTAATCTTGTCAGCTGTAACAGGTTTGTTTGAGAAGACTTAGAAAGGCATAGAAAGACTATGAAACCATATTGACTGTCATTAATTGCATTTAATCCTCTAATTCTTTTTTGTTATGAGACTCACAGTAACTGCTCTGTGGGAGTAATATCGTGTTATCCAGACTGTAACTCCCTGGGTGTCCATCTTGAATTTTTTACATCTTGAAATTACCTAGACAGTCCTTCAAGACTTGTGAAGTTCCTCAGTTTATAGGATTTATTTAACATGGGAGTTTAGAAGGCTTCTCTGTTCATCTAAATGATGCTTTACAGATTCGTAGATGCAAATCTTTCAGATGTGCCAATTTGAAAATGCATAGTCTAAATGGGTTCTTCCTTCTGTTACAGCCAGTAATCTTTGTATTGCATATGTGATAGGCAGGATACACATGTCTGTTTAAAAAAAACCCACCCAAAACAGTTCACGAGTATCTGCTGTGCGTTTCCTTAGTCTGTATCCCTGTTTAGGATTTTATCAACTGCATTTAGCTGTAAACTGTGTCTGACTTGAGATTCCTTTTGTTCTCAACTGTATTTTAAAATGCTTTATTTCCCTTAACCACACCAGTTTTGTTTTCTCTAACCATGTTGACTATTGATCTCTTATTGCTTTGCTTTTATCTCCCATATTGGTTACATATGTTTGAACTCATAACTCTTACTTGGCACAGTTAGCTTTCCCATTCCACCATACTTAACATGTTTTTATGTTTTCTCTGCCATTTTAACATCCTCTGTCAACAGAAAGATTGAGTTGCCAGTTTCTCTCGTTTTTCATTGGTGTGTTTATGGCTTTCTGACCCATCTTCTATTTTTGGGGTGTCCTTTTAAGGCAAATAAATGACTATTAATGCACTGCAGAAAAATACTGAATATCTACAACAAAACTGCTCAGCTGTCCTAATAAAAAAAAAAATCTCTTACACATGGACATATGATTTATTTTTTCTTTTACTAACCCAGCAAGCTAGGATTGTGCTTTCAATTAAAGTGGCTTAGCTGAAGTAATTAGGATTTGTTGCAATCAGCAAGGATAAACTTGATAAAGGACAAGATTAAATTATTTCATAGGGTTTTGGTTTGACTCTGTTTTTTGTTAGCAAATCTAGCTAAATAGCTTGGAGCTATTATTGCTGAAAAGCCAGTTAGTGGCTTCATCAAATTATGACTGAATACTGGCACCATTTGTACAATATTTAATATGCTACAAACCACTGTCATCATCTCTGTGATACACTGGTCATCCCAGGGCCTGTGGCTCAATACAGAATACTTTGAATAATTATTGAATTAGATATGTGTTTTAGATTGAACCTTCTGCTCCGTTCCCAGGCTGTGAATATGATTCTTTCTGTCTTGGCAAGCTCAAATTTCTGTTGCTTTTTCCTTTTTCGCAGTGGTTGCTCAACTCCTCCAGCTGCTTGCCAGTCGTTCCACCGAAGAGCAGCTTTCCCTCTGTGAAATGGGTAACTCATTTGACTCTTCTAGGCTCTCACCTTTAACTGGCCAAGTTAAATTGGAGTTTGTATTTGGTTGTTATTCTTTGAGTTCATAAATTGCAGGAACATAAGTATTTGGGCATTGGGTGAAAGTTCCCCCACTTTATAATAATATTCTAAACTCATGACAATTAATCCCGAAGAGCAGCTTTCCCTCTGTGAAATGGGTAACTCATTTGACTCTTCTAGGCTCTCACCTTTAACTGGCCAAGTTAAATTGGAGTTTGTATTTGGTTGTTATTCTTTGAGTTCATAAATTGCAGGAACATAAGTATTTGGGCATTGGGTGAAAGTTCCCCCACTTTATAATAATATTCTAAACTCATGACAATTAATCTGCTTACAAACATATCTATGAAACAAATATCTCGTGTATATATATTATTCTCAGTCCTATTCCTATAGAGCATCATATCTAACATTCTCCTTTTATAGTATACCTTAGCTTGTAGCCATGCACACTAAGTAATGCATTAATCACAGGTGGGATAACAGTGCAAGATTATATAACTGAGGATGTGATGTATCCTTACAAATGTTATTTCTTGTTTCATTTTCAATCGTAAATGAGTCCTTGCCTTCAAGAATGTGGGAGAAATGCAAGATGCAGGCAGTGGTAGTTGTGCAATAAATTGGAGAATAAGAGGCCTTAATTGGAGACTGGCTCAGCTCAATACTTCATCGTCGGAACTGGCATCCTGCTATAAACATGCCGTGAGACCTGGGTTATGATGGTGTCGTGGATTTAACCTTGGCTGGCTTCCAGACACCCACCCAGCTACTCTCTAGCTCACCCTCCCCAACAGGGCAGAAATAGGAGGAAATAAGATGAACAAGCTTGTGCGTTGAGATAAGGACAGGGAGGTCACTCACCAACTACTATCACAGGTGAAACAGACTTGACTTGGTGAAAATTAATTTAATGTATTACCAATTAAAAATAGAGTAGGATAGTGGGAAACAAGTACAAAACTGAAAATACTTTCCCCCCACTCTCCATAACCTCCCTGGCTCAACTTCAGGCCTTCATTCCTGACTCTTCTGCCTCTTTCCACCCCGAGTGGCAGAGTGGGATGGCAAAGAGGGTTGCAGTCAGTTCATAATGCTTCATCTCTGCCGCTTCTTACTCCTCACGCTATTTCCCTGTTCCAGCATGGGATCCCTCCCATGGTACAGTCCTTCACAAACTTCTCCAACATTGGTAATTCTCAGGGGCTGCAATTTTTCAAGAACTGCTCCAGCGTGGGTCCTTTCCATGGAATGCAGTCCTTCAGGGAAGGCAGCTCCAGCCTGGGTCCCTCACGGGCCACAGGTCCTGTCAGAAAACCTGTACCTGCGTGGGCTCCTCTCCACAGGCTGCAGCTCCTGCCAGGAGCCTGCTCCAGCACGGACTCTCCACAGCTGCAGCTGCCTTCAGGGCAGATCCACCTGCTCCAGCACAGTGGGGCTGCAGGGTGAATACCTGCTCTGGTGTGGTCCTCCATGGCTGCAGGGGAACCTCTGCTCTAGTGCCCGGAGGACCTTCTCCCCTCCTTCTTCACTTCACTTCACTTCACTTCACTTCACTCTCTCACATTTTTATTTTCCTTACTCTTCTCTCTTACAGCTGCTGTAGAGCATTTTTTACTGTTTCGTAAACATGTTATCACAGAGGTGCCACCAGCTTTGCTGCTGGGCTCAGCTTTGGCCAGTGGTAGGTCTGTCTTGGAGCTGACTGGAACCGTGTCCAGCACAGGGGCAGCCCCTGGTATCTACTCCCAGAGGCCACTTCTGCACCCCCTTGTTACCAACACCTTGCCACATAAACCCAGTACAGATGAGAAATATCTATGGTCATCAGAGAAACCCCTTGAGGAAAAGAGCATGTTGCACTTCTATTGATGCAGGATTTACCATTCTAATCACAAATATGCTCAGGGCTGACTAAACCCATGTGCTTTATGTGCTTTTTGTTTTATTTTTAACACAGTGCTTGAACCCCTCCCTCCCCAATACCATGCCCACGTGGAGGTGCCTAAATCTGCATACAAATACTCCTCAAAAGAGACCACATTCTCCTCACAAGGCTTGGTTTGTGACTTCCTAAATCTGATGGGTGAATGAGAAGAAGACTGATTTGGTGTCTGAAGAGCCCTCTCTCACATTTTTATTTTCCTTACTCTTCTCTCTTACAGCTGCTGTAGAGCATTTTTTACTGTTTCGTAAACATGTTATCACAGAGGTGCCACCAGCTTTGCTGCTGGGCTCAGCTTTGGCCAGTGGTAGGTCTGTCTTGGAGCTGACTGGAACCGTGTCCAGCACAGGGGCAGCCCCTGGTATCTACTCCCAGAGGCCACTTCTGCACCCCCTTGTTACCAACACCTTGCCACATAAACCCAGTACAGATGAGAAATATCTATGGTCATCAGAGAAACCCCTTGAGGAAAAGAGCATGTTGCACTTCTATTGATGCAGGATTTACCATTCTAATCACAAATATGCTCAGGGCTGACTAAACCCATGTGCTTTATGTGCTTTTTGTTTTATTTTTAACACAGTGCTTGAACCCCTCCCTCCCCAATACCATGCCCACGTGGAGGTGCCTAAATCTGCATACAAATACTCCTCAAAAGAGACCACATTCTCCTCACAAGGCTTGGTTTGTGACTTCCTAAATCTGATGGGTGAATGAGAAGAAGACTGATTTGTATTCTAATCCGCTGAGGATTACTTATGACTGCTTGTGGTGTTATCTCTCCATGCACTAAAGGAAACCAGCTTTTGTCCAGTCTGGGAATTCCTGCTCACTAACACATCGCAGAAGGCAGGATCTCACTTAGTAGGTGCAGTGTCTCTTTTACATTAATATTTTGGCATGGTACTAGGTGTTTTTGTTTTTTCTGTGAAGTGCCAAATTTTTGAAAATAATGTCCTTATGACTGTTTTTCAAAAGAACTTGGTAGCCTTAGTACGAAGTCCACCTTGAATATTTATTTCCTGCCTACCTAATTCCCCAGCTTTCAGTTTCCGCTGGATGTGACAGTTGCTTCCCTTTCCGCTAGAGTTATTGCGCAGTGTCACTGGGGTGTTAAATACCCATTTTTGCCCCAAAGTTATCTGGGTTTCAAGATCAGGATCTCTGTAATAGGATTTTTTGTTTCTGAAATATTACTCTTCAATGCTGCTTATGCACCTAAATTATTGTGTTAAATAAATATATAGCAGGCAAGTTATAATAGAATTAGCTTTAGTGAATAATTAAAGTTCCCTGTACTTTGATGGGAGATGAGATCTAGTCACTTCCTCTTTAATTTCTGTAAAATGTAAAACTACGCTGGCTGTCGAGGTTAACAAGGAAAGATTTATGGAATGCAAGTGCTGGTAGAGTTATCCCACTTGGATAACCACCTCTAAGAGTCAGTTTAGTTTCTGTAGGAGTGTCAGCTTTGACAAAATGTTATGTCAGGAACTGATATCTTTTTTTCAATGAGGATTAACAAAAAATGAAAAGAACTTCCAGTTTTCTACAGTTAGTTTCAGAAATTGGATTGTGCCATAGCTAGCTTTAAATTCCTATGGGATTTTATAGGGAGAATAGAAAACATCTTTTGCCAGAGAAGACTAAATTCACTATCTCTGCCAGCATCCTAACTTATTTTCAGATATTGTGATATATCTTCAATATTAAAAAATTACCATCAACACATTGCTATAGTCATCCCAAACAGACTTACTTTTTAAGAACTGAACAAATGTGCACCTGGTGTAGCCTGACAAACATAACTATTTTGCAAATTTATACAGCAAAAATTATATATATTGAAATAGAAATGCAAAAGACACAATTGAGATCAGCGTCAGCAAAATTAGGACGGGGAGAAAATAGCTCTACTATAGTTATAACATGGATTTAAATAATAAAAACTAACATCAGTTTCTACCTATTTAAATTAAAAAAAATGGTGTATGGTGCAAATCTTTGTGATTATATTCAGAGAATCACAGAATCATAGAATGTTTTG
>KL267324.1:0-43541 GCA_000699545.1 Podiceps cristatus
AGGAGAGTGGCGCTGAGGAGGCCGGAGGCGGGGGTCAGGATGGGAGCAGCCTAGATGGAAACCAGCCAAGTGGAGCCGGAGATGAATGTGCTGCTGGGCCCCTGCTTTCCTGGCTGTTGGGGAACCTGAAGCGATTTTCTGCCTTCTGCCTCTTCCTCCCGGGCTCCCTTCTTGCCTCCCTAGCTGGCCACTATTCCCAGTTCAGAAGACCTTATTTGGAACTCTTGACTGGCTGGGGAAGCCACTTGCTCTATGACCCCTTGCAGGGACGGTGGGTTAAAAGTTGTCTTGACAAAGCTGAATTGTCCTGGGAGGAGCTAAGGGAGCGCTTCAGCTGCCTCTGTCGGGGATCTGCACTACTCAGGGGACAGACCCGAGCTGCTCTGGAACTCCTGAGGGCACAAGATGGAGACTTTAAGGTCTGTGGCCTAAGTGTGTGGACCGACTTATTAATGGAAGTAGAGGAATATCTGAGGAAAGAAGCAACATGAAAACTTTTGAAATCCAGCTAATCTGCTTAACTCTGTTTGATATGAAAGGCAAGAAAACCATACCTCACTTTGTTTGAAAACCAAGCATTGTTGTGACTGCTGATCGCACTGTTTCTGAGTGTGAAGTCTGTCAGGAAGGCCTGGTGCTTTCTTGTAATTGCACTGTTAGTTCTGGTCACTGGAGGAAGTGTCTTCTTTTTCAGTACTTTCTGCTTACCTAATAAAATGAAGAAAATGCTTTTTGTTTCAAATGTAGAATAAATAGTTTTCTGGTTAGTAAATATTACACTCAGGTATGGTGATATCAGGTAGTCTTGTTCTCTTAACTGTTGGAGGCTGACTAAAAGCTCAAAGGAAAGGTGGAGTTTCAAATGTGAAAACCCCAACTTCAGGATTAATTTAGGCTGTCTTCATTGGCCTGCCTGCTCTTGTGACCACTTTCATAATTCTACAGGTCGTGCGTGTGACTTAGCCCCTGGGTCTAAGTGAAGGTGAGAGAAAGCCAACTGGAAAGCTTATTGTAAACAAGTCCTAAAATTAGGTGGCTTTATTAGTTGCTGTGTTACATGATATGCAAGTATTTCCTAAGAAAGCTGCAGCACAACATAGGGTGTTCTGTGTGGTTTTCTGCACTTTTCCATAGTCTGTTACATGATTGTTAATTCTGCTTTGTGGAATATAAAAGTGAGTGGACTAGAAACTTGTTTATTGGATTACTTTTTTTTTTTCATCTTTTTTACATTTAATCAGTTTCTGTGAGCAAAACTTGGTCAGGGTAGTTTCTTTCTTAGCACTGTCATTTAAAATGAGGTTTGTAATGCGGAGGTAACATGTTCATGTATATTTAGCTTTGTAAGCTAGTATTGCCAAAGCAAGTAGTGTGAGAAGAGACAGAATAGTTGAGGAAGATGGGGGAAATGTATGTGAATGCTGCAAAAAAGAGGTCATCATTAATCTTCTGTGCGGATTACCTGTCGGAGAGTTCCTGTGGCCCATATTCTTATAGGTTCAAGGTGAGTTGAGACAGCTTGCTCTCTTTGGTTACTGAAGTCTCTTTAGGAAGGGTTAGAAGGTGCTTTATTTCTGCTTATAAGCTTAAACAAGCAAACAAGATATCAAGAAGTATTAAGTGAATTGCAGCTAATAAGAGGAGTAGCCTGTATTGCAATGTAAAATACTGTATACAACTATGTCAGATATTTCTGTACCACAACAGTAGAGTGGGAGGCATCTCATGACTTTAAAATGGAAATAATTGGTACTAGGGGATGAATATTGTTTATCTGGGAAGAGAAATAATGCCTTTTCTAACTTGGATGGAAATAACTAAAGACATACATAAGTTCTTAACCTTCCCCCTCTTCTAAAACAAGAGAGATGTTCAAGGGTAGTACACTCTCAATAGTTAGAAGGACATGCTGCTGATCTATCAAAAATATGACCATTTTCTTTGGATTCCTTGCTACATCATGTCTGTGAGGCAATGAAGTTATGGAGATCTGCAGATTAACATACTCTAAAAGCCACAGCTGTGGCAGTTGTTTTACTCTTTCTTAAACAGGGTTGCCCCACCTTCTGGAACTTGTGGTGGCCCTCAGTCGTAGAGGGCACTGTGTCAGTGGACCTCAGGACGGAGTTAGTATTTCTGTGGTATCAAAAGGGATATGAGCGCTGTCTATAAGCATTTAAAACTGCTTAGAAGTATAAAGCATGAAGTTTGAACTTAAGTTGTCTCGCCACAGTTCCCTGCGTTATGTAGTTTTGGCATTTGGTGTGGAAACTCTGCGCTTGAGCTCGTTCTTAACGCTTTTAACAGGCATGAGGGTTTTTTCCTGTTAGGGTACTTTTTGCTATCAGAGGTTCCTGATGAATGATATACCCAAAGACACTAGTCAAAGTCATTCACTTCTCCCTGCCTGTATGTTAAGGGTGAATACCAAATGTTGCAGTACTGTTACAAATGTTACAGTAACAAAAAATTGAAGCCTTATCAGTGGTCTTTCTTCTGCATGGAGATCTAATTGGAAAAGTTGGGTAGAAGCTACTGGCATTCCCTCTCTTACTGAGGGATAATTGACCTCACTGTTTCCAGGTACCGGAACCTCTGTGACAAATTTCAATGAGAGTTAAGTCTTGTTTTGCTTGTCAAGGTAGTTAAGTTTCATATTGTACTCAACATGTTTACCATGAGTTAAGACTCAGCGGTTTTTAACTGGTTAAATCTGATGCTTGTAGGGAGTTTGCCCTGGCACTATTTTCAGACTTGATTTTTGATAAACCTAAGCTTTCTCTTATAAAAATCAGTTCATGAAGACAGATGTCTTACTTCCAGGCAATTTAGTGTTACACCTTTTCCTAGCTAAGTGCAACTACAGAATTTTTTACTGGAGTAGCTAGGACGTAATAGGCCCTTCAGCATGACTTTATTAGGAAAGTAAAGAAGTAATTGCGGAGGGGAAGGCAAGAGATAGGCAAGTCTAGACCGTACATACTTGAAATCAAGTTCTGTCCTCATAGGAAACCAGAATAGTAAAAGGTAGTTTAGCCTCAGTGAGGCAGAAGCACCCGGTTACAGCAATTTCACAAAAATGTTCCAATCTGTCCCAAATACATTATAAAGAGGTGCCAGATCCATGATCACTGAATTGAAAAATCCATATGGCATTTATTGAAATAAAAGCACCAGTCCACATCCCTATTATTTCAGCATGCTTGTTGAGTTTGCCAGGTAGCTGTAGAAATGACACTTAATTAAAATGTTTTGGAACTCTGTTTTTAATAAAAGTGTAAACAGGAAAGGAAGAAGTGGTGATACCTGTAACCTTCTCCCTCTGTGTATTTGTAGCTCATTTGCATGCTGAGGTTTGCAGCCCAAATTTGCAAACTCTTGACCTAAACAATCTCAACTGTCATGGGAAGTAAGATACTAAAAATGACAGACAAAGCCTCTTCTACTACCACCTTCTTCCCTTTTTTGCTAGTGAAGAGAAACAGATCTCTGCTTTTTTCTCTATTAAAATGATGATTGAAGAAAAGGTTATATTCTTGTTTCAGAAGACTGTGAAGGATCGTGAAGTGAATCAGGAGGATTTTTACTTGCCCAATAAATAGCTAAGGCTGATACATTTTACTGCCATTGTGGTTTGTGTTTTTGGTTTTTGTTTTTTGTTTTTTTAGTAGTAAAGGGAAAACCTTTTACATTTTGTCCAACTGTACTGTAAGTCTCCACAAGTGACATACTAGCTGATGTCTGCATACTAACTTGCTTTTTTTATTGTGAAGTGTCTGTTACCTTGGAATAACCCTACTAAGCAAAATCTAGAAGAAAAATTATATGTTGTTCTAGTAATTTGCAGTATATATCTAGATACTAGAATAAGAGTGAATAGTGTAGAATAAATGGTTGATTTAGGATATATGTAAAATAAATATGTAAGCCCAGTTGTGACTGAAAGAACATGTTAAATTCAGAATGTCCAGTCGAAATGTCAAGTCCAACAATGCATTAAAATGAATTATTGTTTTGCACATAGTTTCTTTCCCCCACCCCCCCAACTAGGTGAAGAAGGATCTAATGTTCTTGTTCTTCAGTGACAATGGTGAGTGGTAATTTTTTTCCCCCTTTTGTGTAAGAGAATATTTTGTAGGTCTTGAAGGCAGGCTAATATTTTGATCATATGGCACTAGTATTTTTAGGTACTGTTTAACTAGAAAGCTAAGTTAAAGTTGTATGGCTAATTTTAGTTCTTCTCTTTCTGAAAAATGGATGATTTAAAGCTAAATTCTATTCCTTGTGAACAGTTTGGATGAAAGACCCATTGCAGAGTGCAAGCAAAGGCCACACACCATTGCTGTGCAGCATACAGCAAAGAGCATTAGCATGGGAATCATCCGCTTGAGAAGTTTATTTAGTTTAATGGGCAGAAAACCAAAAATAAATAAAATGCAAATGGAGATGGTGAGGAGCAAAGGCAGAAAACTGCTCCCTTCTGCAGGCCCCAGAGAAAGGGTAGATTTTTCCTTTCACCAAAACTGAGTGGCTTTGCTTTTGCTACTGCCGGGGACGGGATTGGGAATCAAGACTTTTGATTTGATGTTGGCTTCTCTGCTAAAGCACTCAGCCTCTGTGTTCCCTAATGACCACTTGGATCAATGGTTTAACAGGCAAGAATATTAAGGTAGTGAATGAGAAATGTAGCCGTGTGTGCAGGGTAGGAAACTGTGCTTATTTAAATAGGGGTTACTCTCAAAGAGGTGAGAGCAAAAGAACAGTATCTACCCTTGTATAAGATAGACTTGAATAATCTCAAGCATGGTCAGGAAAAGTAGCTTTTTATCAGTTAATAATTAATATAAATTCTCCTCACAAGCTGTTTGCTTTCAGTATTGTATGTCTTATGAGGGATTAAATGTTATTTTGACCAAACCCATCATTCTCCATTAATCAGTTATGTGCCTGCACTGAATTTCAGATTAAGAGATGATGGACAACCTGGAAACAATAATGTTTGTTCTCCCTTACCTATATTCTTTTTTAAAATGTCTCAGAAAAAAGAGATTTCTTTAGCAATGAACTAGGCCAGAGATAAACTCATAGCTAAGATGCATTCTCTTTTATCATTTTTAAAATGTAGCCTCAAAAGATGTTAAGCTGGTTAACGTAGCTACTACTTTAATATTGAAGTAACCCGTGTACCGCTTTAATTCCTTGTGTGCCATACCTTAGAGTTACTGATACTACTTTCCGTACTTAATTATATCCTAATAGTTTTTTATTGGGTAAGTTCTTTTACAACTGGAGAGCTTTGTCCCTAAATCTTTAGAGTGGTTGGCATTTCATTTACAGTTAGTGTTTTGAATCATCTCAGATACCACAGAGGGTGGCAGCAGAGCCTCTCTGCACAGAGGGGCTCGGACTTCTCATCCAATTGGAGAAGCCAAGCTTGTGGGTTGTTTCTAGGGGCAGAATAGATGCAGGGGGTAAATACTCACAGTTGTGCTATCCACTCAGAAGTTTCCAATTGAAAAATCTCATTGAGAGTCTCTTTTACACTTGCAATTCTGATTTTACCAGCTCTTTAATTTAAGGTAGGATCAGGTAATAATATAAACTGTATCCTCTAACTGTCTCTATCCACAGACCTGTTTTATTAATAATATTAGGTATTCAGCTCTTAAATTCCTTTTCTATTACATGATAAATTCCTGTAGTATTACGTGATCAATTTACTGTAACCCTTAACTGGGACATTTTACCAGAAATGATAGCACTGTGCACTGAACAGAGAATACAGCAATCAAATTCTGAATTTCATCTTGAAATGCACCTTCCTATTACATTTCTCCCTCTGGGAAGAAAGTCCAGGATGAATGCTCAGACATGGGCTATTCATAGTGTGTAGCTCACAAAGAGGCTAATCCCAGCATCTGATAAAGCGTTATTTAAGTTTTTGGCAGTTGGCGTGAGTTTTAAATCCCACCGCAAAGATTCAGTTTGAATGTTTTCCTAAGGATAGTTTCCAGGAATGAAATGATGTGAACTGCTTTTTACCTGCACATTTGTATCCCTGTTCCTCTTATGGCCTGTTAGACTTTATGACTATCTGAACAGGAAATCGTAATTGCCGTCTTGAGTTTCCGTACATAGTACTTCTCTCAACATAATCATTTTCTCCCATTGCTAACTTTATGTGCTTTCTATTGTGTAGGCTAAAACTTACACCCATTAAAAATAAGCCAGCAATACAAGACTAATTGCTATGTGATCCGCTTGTCAGTTAAATGCATATAGAAACACTTGATTTTAATGCTGAATAACTGGGGAAAATTGTGTGGGTTTATTTGTTTCGCTCTCATAGGAGGAGAAAATGAATCTTCTTGAAATACCAACAGGCTGAAATGTAAATGCAACCTCTGTTTCCAATACTTATAGGCAGTGAAGTCATTAATATTTTCTTATTAATGTTAATGAGATAGGTAAGAACAATTGATTTCTTCTAGGAATTAATTGGACATGATCAATCCCTAAAACAAGTGTGACAACAAGATCATTCATCAGCTGTTTAATGTTGCAATAGCCTAAACTTGCCCTTTCAGCTAGGAAAAGATGCCATGCCCTGGGGAGGTGGCTTTTAAATCATTATGCTATTGACAAAAATATGTGTACTGTTGTGTCTTATAGCCTCATCATTTTTAATGTTGAGGTGAAAGTTGCTGAGCTCAGGTGTTTTATAATTTGCCTTGTAAATGGTATCTGTTTTCAAGCTTAAGTTTCTTTTACGTAGTAAAATATAAGGTGTAAGGAAAGCTAAATTTAACAATGCATTAAGAGTGACAGTCAGCTGTTTGGTCTGGCCCAAACATTTGAGAAAACACATGAAGTTCTTTTCCTACCTACAGAAACACCACCAGGGTTTGTGTCCTACCAAAGCAGTTGTGTTTTTATCCTAGAAGGGTTGATGGTGCTCGTGAGGACATGCTTAGCGTTCTGCCACGTTGGAAATTTTTGTTGGCTTGGAAGAACACTTTCTACTTGAAAGTAAGGGTCTTTAGGCATCTGAAGTGGTAAGCAAGAAAATATCGTTTAATTTATGTCTAGATCTTTTTTTGACTCGCTCTTGAGTAAGAAGATGCTTTTTGCTGGATTCTACCAATGAAATAATCTGACTCATCATCTGTTTATTTGCTTCAAGTTAGTTGAAGCACTGGATTCACCTCTATTTTGCCTAAAAAATATTTTGCTTTTTTTTGTTTGCAGGTTTACTTTCCTCCAAATGCAACAAGCACCTTCCCTTTTATTCCCCATAAATGTTCACAAAAACCTGTTCAGGTTGAAAAGTAATGTCCATTAATGGGATGCCAGGATGACCATAGTGCAGAAAATAATTTCTAGAATGTGAAACTAGAATTTTGTACTACTATTGGAGTAGTCAACTAAATACTTCCCCTATTTTAAAATGAATTTTATAACAAGCTACTGTGACAAAACGCTCCACACCTTCAAATGGTATGGCAAACCATCTTTTAACCTAAAAAGAACAGATAAGATCCAGCAGCAGAAAGTAAAAGCTTGAAACAGTTACAAGAAAGATTCATTTTTCTGTAATGGTAAGATTATCAACCTAATGGAATAATGTATCAACACTTTGCCATTTTCATTGTTTGCTTGCAATCCTTTGCAGAGACTTGGTATCTTCCTAAAATATACCTTTACTTTTTATTTCAAACAAAAGTTTCTTGGCTAAAATTAGGACCAAACAAGTGATATCCTATGGCCTGTTAGGGGAAAAAGTGTCGGGGGGAAGACAACAGTGTGTTACATTGGTTATTGGTAGGAATCTGGGTACTCTGAGTCTTCCTGATGTAAGGTTTGCCAAGATGTGTGGCCATGTGTTCCGGGGGAGGCATTTAACACCCTGGATGCAGCACGAGACCATGATGCAGCGCAGACATGTGAGTTGAGCAGGAGTACGATCCTGCCGTTAGTACCAATAGCATTGTGGCAGGTTTTGCTTGGGTTTAAGTACAAGTTCTTGCTGTGTGAGGCAAAGAGCCTGGTTCTGTTCCCAGCAGCAGGCCTGTGAGCTCTAGAGATGGCACCGTGGCAGGTTTAAACAGGGCATGTCTCTTCACTCATCTTGCAAATCATATTTACCATAAATACATGGATATAGTTCAAGGCCCATGGAGACAGCTAGAGAAATGGTTTATATTCACAGAATTATCTGGGCTGGAAGGGACCTCTAAAGGTCATCTAGTCCAACCCCCCTGCCATGAGCAGGGCCGTCTACAACGGGATCAGGTTGCCCAGAGCCACATCCAACCCAGCCTTGAATGTGTCCAGGGATGGGGCTTCTGCTGCTTCTTTGGGCAACCTGTTCCAGTGCTTCACCACCCGCATTGTAAAGAATTTCTTCCTTAGATCTAGTCTGTATCTCCCCTCTTTCAGTTTAAAACCATTCTGCTTCGTCTGTCACTACAGGCCCTGCTAAAGAGTTTTTCCATGTCTCTCTTAGAGGCCCCCTTTAAGTACTGGAAGGCCACAATCAGGTCTCCCTGGAGCCTTCTCTTCTCCAGGCTGAACCAGCCCAATTCTCTCAGCCTGTCCTCACAGCAGAGGTGCGCCAGCCCTTGGGTTCAGAGGATGCCAAAAAATGATTTGCCTTAACAGGTCCATGTCCTGTGCTGTGGGTTCCAGAGCAGGAGGCAGCACTGCAGGTGGCAGAGCAGAGCAGAGGGGCAGAATCCACACTCTGGACCTGCTTGCTACGCTGCTTTTGATGCAGCAAAGTCTTATTGCCATAAGACTTCTACCATGATACTAGAGCCAACATACTTTGTTTCAGACTCAATGGAAATGTTGAAGTGTGTGGTAGCACAGCGTGGGCCAGGAAGGGGGTACTGGCTTGCGAAGCGTGAAGTCACTGAGTTTTGAGTGCATCTTGCTGTTTGTCACACCTCATGACCCTGATCTTCTGTAATGGTGAGCATAGAGTAGAGCACATGGCTCATAATGATGAAAGTTGCAGTTGTAACGTTTTGAAGTGATCATTGTTTAAGGCTATTGGAGTCCATCCAGTGAAAGTGAGAAAATGAGATTTGTCTGGATCAGGCTTAATACTGCTTCCTTTTGAACATAATGGGATTTTTGTCGCTGACTGTAATTGAGCGAGATAGAGCACGAATTTTGGTGTGAAATGTAATGGACAGTATCGCCACCAAAGCAGGAGGAAATGCTGCACTTATTTTTGAAAGACCATACAAATGTGTAGGGCAGGAATTCCTATGTAAGGAATTTATAATGTGAAAAAATAATTGTTTCTTTCAAGTAACTGAGGAATGATTCTGAAGGTGTTAACTCTGGTAACATAAAACTCTCATCTTCACACCTTTCATCTAAGTCAAGTTTTCTAAAACTTTCTCTTTGTCATATGTAGCAAGTAATATGACATTTTTTATACCTGTTCAATCTGAGAAGGGGGGAAATGACATAAATCATTCTTTTCTGTGTTCTCAGTAATGTCAAAACCACATGTCACTGATAGCACCAATTCAAGGCTGTTGGAAACATGAAATAAGTTGCAAAGGACTAATAAGAACAATTTACAGAAGGTGCATTATCCAAATAGAGACACAGGCACACTCCACTCGTCAGTGGACATATGGTTGAATCTGGAATTACTGCAGTAACTTAAGGTAATAGTGAGCATGCACCAGCCACTAACTACAACAGGAAAACACTGGACCCTGTGCACTGCACTGACAAATTGCTCCCAGTGGTATCTAAGTTATTTTGCTGTTGTCATTATAGCCTCTAGCAAAGTCAGGATATTTGAAAAGAGTATGGTGTCTGCAACCTATTAAAGATATTATATCCCTATTTATAGTCCAGTTCCATGAATAGAAAATTCCAACAGAAGAACATTTACTCTAGAAATTTTGGAATATGGAGCTTTTAAAGGTGGTTGTGTTTAGTTTATGGGCCAGGTATTTAGAAAAAAAAGCAATCAAAGCTGCCTTGCTCATTAACCTTTCAGTTCCTCATAGGGCATTTTAAGCGCAAGAAAGTGATTGCATTTTGATTTGTAATGCTTCAGTGAACTGGACCTCTTCTCTGTGTATGTGCATTGTATTAAAGCGCAGTCTCTAAACACTTGCATGTGGTTTTGTTCTACCATGATTTAACTGATATGATGATCTTCTAAGCTCTTTGAGCTCATGGAATCCAATCGCCTTTTGCTATGTGCTTTGTTCAGCCCTCTTTACATTCGCTTTGCAAAGGTATAATACCAGAAATACACGGCGTAACTGCATTACCACAGTTACCGTGAGTTTGCAGTGATTGTGAAGGCTCAATCATAAGCAATGTCAAATCAAGACGATTTATAGAATGCACATTTTGACTTTTGCATTATAAATTGAAAGAAATGACAGCATGAGTATTCTCTCTCTAACACTGTTTGAGTATGATGAACGGAAGTCAACAAATTATTACTCCCTTTAGCAGATATCTGAAGTAGGGAAAAAATCCTATGTCCCATGCAGTTGGCCCAAGAAAAAGGTTAGCCAAAGCAGAAATCATTATTTCAAAACAATGTATGGGTCAGCAGAAGAGGCAGCTGCAAGTATTCTGATTCTCAGAAGCTAATTGGAATTAGTGTGTGTTGATGGGAGTGATGTCCTTATGTTAATCTCTTTCTTCCCACAGCATAGATTTTTGCTGTCTTCTAGTCACATAAAAGTAACCCAGATGTTGGATTAAATTTTATCTCCTTCAGACTTCATGAAGGTGCATCCAAATAAACCTTAAATACAGAGCCTTTTAAAATGCGAAGGTTTTCCATCATCTTGGCAGCTGTGACATGCCATGGTGACACACGTGATGAATCCTTGTCACTACAAAAGCTTCAGGCACGGTGGCATTTTGCTCTTTCTGCTGAAGATCACGACTTCAGTGTTTGGTGAACATTGCAAATGTACTCGAGGTAAAAAGTTCAGGAACTAATTAAGGTCAGGAGGGAACTTTTTTCCAGCAAGATTAGAAGAGACCTTTGATTTTCATTTTTCTTTGTATTTAGCTTTATATTTTGTAGTGTGAATTGACACTGCAAAGGTCGGAAATGTTGTTTCTTTTAGTCTCCCTTTTTGAGCCCGTTACGTGCAGTAAGTAGTACAGCGTAACTAAAATGATTTGGTCCAATTAAAGCAACAGGTCTCAGGAAGAGAGTTCTTGAAACATAATCGTAAAAATAGGATTTTCATATTCTTATGTGAATTGCCATGCTGTTTGATATACTTATTTTGAATATATTTTTTTACAAAATCTCAGTCTATGGGACTAACTGTATTTCTGGATGTACCAGTTTTTTTTTATGGAGAGCTAACAGTGTAACGGTATTGTCACTACTGAATCATGTTTCTGGATTGTGAAATTAATGATTTAAATGTAAAAAACACTTTAAAGTTATCAGCCAAAAGTTCTTCCTTTTAATCACATCAAGGTCTAAAGAAAGTAAATAATGGCGGTGACAGTCTGTCAAGTGAAGGGAGAACTTGAAGTACAAAGAAATCAAATGACTCGTGCAGGGTGATATGGGGAGTTTGTGGCACTTGGCCGCTTGATGCAGGTCTTTGTGTTCCTGGGTCTCATAGCAAATTTGTCTTTGTTTCATTATGAGACTAAGATGTTTTGAATGTTCCCCAGCAGTTCAAAGGCATTTTCTAAGAAAAAGCAAATAGCCATTTGATATTACCAACAAAATCGTTCATCACATGCGCTGTTGTCAACTTCATCGAGGTGACTTTTATTCCTTTGGCACTCCCATGGTAAAAAGTAATTAAGTTCATATGAAGCAAAGCTAAAATGGTAGCTTTTCCACCACAATGAAATGCTGAAATCTGAATGAATGATGAAGCCTTCAGAATTAGTGGCACATTACTGCAGTGAACTGAGAGAGTGACCTGCCCTGAAGGAACAGGCAAAAACAATAAGGTTCGTGTCCCATCTGTCAGAAAGGTGTAGGAGACATTTCTTGTTACATAATGGCTGCCCCATTGCTTGAAATATTGTGGGGATTAGAAAATACCTTGCATAATTTATGTACACCATCTCTGTTCCAGACCATACATTACCATTCCCACAGACAGATTACATTGACGTTCTGAACCATATGTATGGTTTATGCAGGTAACATAATACTTTTAAATTATATGTGCTATGAGCCAATAAAATTAGTATGGGGTACTTATGCAATAGCCTCATAACAGCTAAACTAACAAAGGTTTATAAAATACTTCTCTCCTAATTTTTCATGGGGCAGTCATTGGTTTGTATTTTTTTCCCTTAGCTTTACTAATGCAACATGGCATTAGAAACCAGCTCTGTTAGTAGCCAAAATGCCGGTGTTCTCAGGCATATGTGGAATTCCATTCTCTTATCTCTTGTTCTCAGACATTGATTTCTAGGATTCAAGGACTGAATTTTCAGCTGATCTAATTTAGAATTGCCACAGAGCTATGACAAGTTATATCTACTTAGAATCGGGCTTCTGGAGAGAGAAAATAGATGATAATTTTAGATAGCCTTACTGAGATGGCATTTTACTGTTCCATCAGTGTTTATTTCTGTATGGGCAGCCTGTACTATTTTTCCAAATACCTTCACTCGTTCACTTCCAAAACAATTACTGAACCATTTCATTCCAGCAGGGCTTTATTTCTTTCTTTGGGGGCCATTGCTTTCTTTTTTTGAGTGTCCCACCGGCACAAAACCGCTGGCGCTATTTCACTTCTTGGAAGTTGTTTACTAAGACCAATAAATCTATCCAAGGGGAAGGACAAGAGGATTGATTGTTTCTGTTCTATCTTCTGAGCCTTGGGAGCTGGAGCTTCGGCGCAGCAGTGAGGAGGGCAGCGATGCACAGCTTGTTCATCCGCCTGGGAACTGGCGCTGGGTGCTGAGCTGTGCCGGCTCAGAGGCAGCTTTGGTATCTGTTCTGTGCAGCCCGCCGTGTCCTCGTCAGCCCCAGAGATGGAGATTTCCCAGCCCAGTAAGGCCGTGCTTCCGCAGACCTACGAGCCTCACTGCTGCTGAAGGAGGTGGCCTGGCCCGCTCTCCGGGGAGGCTGAGCGCGTGTGCGGCCACGTTGTTACGTGGGTGAGAGCCCACACGCCTTAGGTTTCGCTTGAATTGTTTCCTATTCTGGTCCACCTTGCAGTGCGAGAGTCTGTGTGCTGGAGCGAAGGTGGAAGGTACATATGTGGGAACATATGGTGGGTGTAGGGATACGTGCAGCCGTTTCTTCTGGCAGCATTAGCGTTTTATGTTTTCCTCAAGTACACCCTTCGATGTGTATTTTCTTTAATCCTAACCAACAGCTTAGAAAATGGGTAGACATTGTGATTAGGTGAAAAGCATTGGAAAGGAATGGAATTTCTTCTTTCATGTTACTCCATTGCAAAGCTGCACAAGCTGGGCTGTCTTAACTATTCATGTAGTCATTTCAGAAGTGGTAAGCTGAAAGACAGTAACTTTTAGTAGAGTTTGCTGCATCAGCTTAGATTTATTCTAAAAGGTACGTTATTGCGCTCAATTCGTCGGAGTCCCTTTCCATTTTCAAAGTCCTATTTCATATTTTTAAAACAAAGGGGTTTTTGTCTTCCATTTAGAAGAAATAGTCCTTACTGTACAGGATGACTTGAGAAGGATCTAGATCTAATAAACAGAAGAGGAGACTAGGTCTGCTTCTGTTTCACACTGTCTGAGCAGTGGAACTGCTTGGGATACGAGGATCTGATACCTGTTCAAGACTTTCAGGGTTGACACTTGTTATAATTCATGTTTCACAGCTGTAACTTAAAATATGATTTCTGACCATTTTTGTACGATAATAACTGAAATAGGTGTAACCTGATGAAAGTGAAGTCTTCCTGCCTTTACTACTATTTTAAATTTGTAACAGAATTTAATAGGTGTGTTTGCTGATAAACCTTCAGCTGGTTAATTAAGCTTTCTCTCACACCTAAACAAACACACCCACACACGGAGTTCTTAAGTAACTGTAATCTGAAACTTTTCCATGCTGTAAAATCAGTAGGTGGTTGCTGTCAGCAACAGCATATTTGTTTTAGATTTTTCTGCAATAGCTATTGGTCTGGGGAAAAAAAAAATCTGAGAAAACCATTCAATTCTACACAAATAAAATGGTAAAAAGGCAAGGTTTTGTTTTGTTTTTTAATGACATTAAACATCTAGGGCATGTTAAAATGATGCTGATTTCCATAAGCCATCCTACCTGATTATCTGAAATATTTGAACGTTAATTTATGGACTTGTTAGGTAACTTACTTTGCTAGCATTGAATGTAACTGTACAGACACTTGTTTTGTCCTAATGTCACTATTCTTAACACAAAGAATTTTTGGTGATAGAGATGTAAGGAAAATAAAGCTGTAGGAATTTAATGCCATTTCACTGATGTACATGAAAATCCCCATGGAAACTTAGTAGTCTTTTCATTGATTTCTCTGCCTTCAGTGTTCCTTCACAAAAAATGGCCTCAGGTTTCTCATTATGTTTTAATGCTGCCTGCTTGTGTGCTACCCTGAATGCTTTGTAAATCAGCAGGTAGGGTCATCGGTTTCTCTTGTGTTGTGGATCTTTATTTGTAGGAAATGCCTAATAATATCTGTTCTGAAGTTGTCATTTGTGAAATAACTGATGCCTCTCAGAAAAGAAATATTAAGCATGAACCCTGTTTCTTCTGCTTTCACTGGTGTAGACGAATATGGAAAGGACTTAAAGCTCAGTCTTCCCCCCGCGCCCCCAGTAACAGCAAGTAACTACTTTCGTTAGGTTCCCTGTATTTTGTTGTTGTATTTCAGGAAACAATAATATGTATATATAAATTACACGTGAAATCCTAACGGTTGAGTCACAATAATGTATGTATTGACTTAGAAAGGGTCAAAATTTCCTCATCTATGTTCTTTTGACATGAAGGAAGGTACAGACTTCACAAAGTGCTACAGAATAGGACTGCCCAGGTGGCTATCTAAATATGAGTTCTTTTGCAGTTTTGTTTTGTTTTGTTTTTTCCCTGTGCTCTGTATTTTGGGACAGTACCATGCTCTTTCTGCCACATCAAATAAGGAAGATTAGAATATCTGAGTGAAACCAGATTATTTGGAGCCAAGTTGCATTTCTGCCTCAGATTCTATTCTAAAATATCTTGACTGAACTTGCAATGTTCCCTCTGAATGCACAGGCGCAAGTACAAAAAGATTCCGGGAGAGAGTAAATCAAATATTTCTTTTGGTACAATCTAGGGAGGTTTTTATGATCTGGAAAATTAGATTACTAATTCTGCAGTCCCCCTGATAAAAGTAATTGTTAACAGTTCTGGTATGTATAATGAGCTGATGAGAACACTTGTTTTTAGATACGAAACTTTCATCAGAGTTAGACTTCATTGCGTTTCAGAGGGATGCTATTTGTATGTGACAGATACTTTGTATGATGAGTGGCCTCTCCTTTCTCAGGTCAGTTTTTACCCCACTACTGGGCAGAAGATTAGAGAAGGGAATCGAGTCTGCTGGGGAACCAGGAGCCCTGGGGGTAGGAAAGGCTGAGCCAGCTGGGAGCAGGTGACCTGCCACATCAGGGGCTGGAGAAAGAAGGATTTCCAAGACAGTTTGACTCAGCATCTACTTGGATGATTGCAATGGGGGACTTTATTGGAAGGGGGAAAAAAGTGGGGTGGACCTGTAAGGCATCCTGGCAGCGGGTGAGAGGCTCGTGCTGGTAGGAGTGGAGGAAACAAGTGCTGGGGGCTGACTGGGCTGGCGGGCAAGCGGCCACTGCCCAGACCTGCGCGGGGGCACTGGGCCCAGCCACTGCAGCTAACGGGTTTAATTTATTTTTTCCATTTTTTCCCTCCTTCTTTAATTCCAGGATGTATTTTTCTGTCATTCTCATTATACCTTCTCTCTAACCCATTTAATTATTCTACTCATTTACGCTTTCCCTTTCCTCCCATGCATAAAAAACTACAAAGATTGGGTATAGATTTATTTTTTTTTAAGAGAAGCTGGTGGCTGGCTCTAATGGGATGAGCAGGATGACATTTTAAAACATGCCAATTTCTCCCTACGTTTTGCTGTAAGGCTGAAATTAATCTTGTGCAAAAGGCGGCATAAGGTCTATTCTGACTTAAAACATTTAAGTTAGAATTAAAATAAGATCTTATGTGGCAGCTTGGTATTGAACTGTCCTTTTAAGAATGGCTTAATTATTTAACGAAAGCACAGCCTTTTTTTTTGTATATGTTCTTAGCATTTCATACTTAGATTTCATATATTTGAATCTATCCTGCTATAACATTGTAGCTGAGCTTGCTTCTATTTTATTATGTTGACTTTTTGTCACTCCTGGAATTACTATAGTCAATACTATCTCTTTTGTCTTTCTTTGCCTTTTTCTTTCTTCTCAGGGTGGATTTCTGTCTATGTAAATGAAGAGTAAATCATTGTTTTACTTTCTTGCTACTCTGCTTTTTAAGTAGAAAGCAGTAATTGGCACAGTATTTGGTGAGAATATATGCAAGTATACTTAATACGCACGAAGTATGTATAGCGTTAAATAAAGCTTCGTTATTTTTCATTAAACTTTTACAGGCAAATTCTGTACATTATGATTAAGCAACAAGTTTTTCACAGCTACAGACAAAAACCCAAGAAAATATTATCCATTTCATCAGAATAAACTTATTCCAATACAAATTTGGAATAAAATTATTGAGTTATGCTGGTCAGAACATGAAAGCAGAATTTCTATCCTTACCTTTAAGAGCATAATGTTTGCATAGCATAAATAATGAGTGACAGCCATTTTACTGAAGGTAAATGCCGTGGCAGAATAGTTGCGTCCTCATTAGTGATGGTGAAACTCAGTGTCTATCATAAGCAATAATTTTTGTCACTCCCATAAAGCCAGAAAGATGATGCCATAAAAATATCTGGTTTAGTTTTCCCTTTCTCTCCTTCCTTAATATTTTAATCTTTTCATTGTTGTCACTTGTATTTCAGCAATGCTGTGGGCACTCAGCTAGCCTCAAGGTTCCACCTGTGTTGTGGAGTGAGACAACAGGAGAGATGAAGGGAGCACCCTGTGTCAGAGCACTTACGCAGCTATGGATGTGTTCATGGTCTTTTACAAGCTTGGTTTTGTGTGCTCCTAAATGATAAAAAAAAAAAATAAAAATCCGATGTTAGGACAAGCTGAGCTTTAGTCAGCTGTTGGTAGGGCTTGTTAGCTTGGTCTGGGTACCAGGCTCATTGCAGAGATACCTCGGGTCACCCGTCCTGACCTGCAGAGCGGAGTCAAACCTCAAGGTAATGTCAAAGGATATTGTGGTAGCTGAGCTGCAGCAGGTCCTTGAGTCAGAACTGCTGGCCCACTAGTCAGACCCCTAAGCAGCCATGTACGGTGGATATACAAGCCGGAAAATAATTGAGGGTTTGTACCATAGTTATTTCAGGCCACTAAACCAACATACCTACAGCTAAGGAATCTTAAAGAAAAAATTTACTAGGTGGTTCATGATACGCTTATTGCCAGCTACCATAGAAATCTTCAGGGCATTTAATTATTATTTTAGCATTCATTATTTCAGTGACAAATGAAAATCGAGCTCTGTTAAATGTTGTTTAGTTTATTTCCTTGGGGTCTTTACCAAGAACAGTAATTTGTCTTCCCCCCCTTCTGTAAGCCCCATGATGAATTCAAACATTGAAATTCATTAATTAAAATGTTTCCTTCTCTGCTTATTTTAACGTGACGCACAGAGTTGATTACCTTTTGCCTGAGTAGGTTTTGGAAGATTGATGGTTCAGCTTTGCTAAATTACAGCTTTTATAAGGATGTTCTCTGAAATTTCAGTGGCAAAGTCTCGTTCCTAAAGTATCTTACTCTTTAAATCATAGTAAGACGTGAATTAAAAAAATAAAGACTTTGTGCTAGATTGCTATTCTGTAATGTAACGGAGGGGGGGGGGGGGGGGGGACCGGGGGTTGGCGATGAAGGTTTCTGTTTCCCTGCTTTGTTGTGATGAGTAACAGATGAAGGATGAAGCTGGGTAATAGTGGGGTGCTCCGCAGAAGAGATGCGGTAGCAGTGGGGAGCACTGCTCCCTGCTGCTTCGCCAAGTTGCCCACTTGAATACAGGAGCTCTTTGCAAATCTATCCCAGTGTGGAGGCATGAAAATGATAAAATATTTAAAATTATATTTGAAAAGTCTATATCTTTCTTTTTAAAGTTGTAACGTGAAAGTTCTTATGGTTCTTTGAGCTCAGGAAAATGCATCCCAGAGAGTTTACTTTCTCTAAAAAGAAACTCCTTCCCCTGGGTACGGAAAGCAAAGAGGTATTCAGCAGTGGTTAAGAGGCAGAAGGGCCAAGGCTTTTGGAATGCTGTATGTAACATGAGAATCCCTCGAGCAGAACGGAGGGACCATGCAGTCAGTGCCTCCTATTCCCACTTGCCTACAGGGATATAGTTATGCAATTTTAAGTGCACTTTTTATTAAACTCATAATATTTTCCTTATTAATTCTATAACATTTCAGAGAATATTTTTGCACATATTTACGTGGAGATAGCGAAGTGTATATAATTTTTATATTAAATTTTTATTAAGCATTTGACACTTGAAAAATATTTTTTAAATCCAAAACTGAAGGATATTTAACTATTAGAAGTGCAAATGTAACGAAATGGCATTTTGAAATAAAGTTGACAGAAATTTAGGAACAAACAGTTTCTTAATGCACAAGTTGAACCTCATTAAGCTGCTGAGCGGCTGTTGCAGGTAACCTGCGGGCTGGAGCGCGGCTCAGTTTTGGTGCTGGAAAGGTGGGTGGGTGCCTGAGCGGCTGATCCTGCTGCCGGGGCCGAGGTTTGCTGTGGAGGGGGAGGAAAGCAGCAGCCGGTGCTGAGCCGAGATTTAGTGCCCTCAATGCCGTGGTCGGGGTGCTGTTTCAGGGAAGCTGTTTAGCTGTGCTGGAAGAGCAGAGCTTTGCTGTGTTTTCGAAGAAGCCAGCGTGCCTGTTGGTGATCTTCAGAAATTGCCTCTGTACTTTTTCATAATTTTATGGTATTGTTCTTTGAGCCAATTCCTGAGCAAAGTGAGAACCAGTTCAGAGTGGCTAATTCCTCTTACTCAGACTGGAGGAATCCTCTGCATTTTTCAGCCATCTGTGTTTGCTTTTCATGTTCTAAGAGATCTCTAAATGCACATTTTGTTGGGTTTTTTTTCTGGAAATTCTCACAGGTTTAAGTGTTGGATCATTACCGATTCTGTGCTTGTGGATAGTATTCATGGTTATTTATTTCAAGGCGACAATATTGAAATAAAGGATCTCTCCTCAATTCTGTTTCGGCTTCCTCCTGATTTTGGCAGAGCACAAGGTCTTTTTCTTTTTTTTTTTTTTTTTTTCTTTCCACTTTGCTTCCTTTGTATCCGGGTGCCATAATGTAATAAGCCTTTTGGGTACTCCTGGAGTGTTTTCTCTGTTCAGTTTATGGCCAGCCTTGATGAGAAGGTTCTGGCAGTTTGCAGCTGTTTCAAATAGGATTGAGATCAGAATTTTGGAGGGCTTCAGAAGGGTCTGTCCTGCTGGGACACAAACCAGTGTGAGATGACTGGAGAACTTCCAAGCTAATATGGAGTAGAGATGTGTCCATAAGAATGTTATAAACAAAGACCTAATGAGCATTGAACTTTATATGCTTTCAATATTGGTAATAGAATGCACATTGTCACAAAGAGCTGTGCTGTGCAGATGTAGCTTACTTCAGTGCAGATGAATTAAGCTTAGCTGAGACTGAAGTCTGTTCCACAAACCCAGTATAGACAAGTCATATATTAGAGATGTAGGAAGAGGTCTTCACCTGCTGAAAAACAACGCCTGGTGCAACAAACACAGCTAGGCTCCAGCTGTGTTAACTGGCGGTCTGGCCCAGTGAAGGTTTAAGGTAGTATCTTTCTTTTCTGTTGGACAGTAAAAACATAACGTTTTTAATTTTGTCTGAATTGGTTTTAGTGAGTGGAGAACTAATTCTGTAACGCTCGCTACTCACTGAATTAAGGAGTGCAACTGAAGTTTGTTGCATGATGGCCAGATACTGCAGTGCAAAAGAAATCAGGGGCCCTTTTTATGTCTTTTGTTTGCACAAGTAACACAGGTCATAAGAAAAAAAATCTGACTTTATATGAAAGATGATAATGAAATATATTTACATTAAGATCTTCAGCTGACACCGGTGACATGGACAGATTGGAAGAACCTTTTTTGTAGAGTATTTATTACAATATGAGCACTCCTACTGAGAAAAAAGAAGGGATTGTCTTCTCCGCAAAGGCTCTTCACTCTTAGCTATCATAATTGTACTTTCAAACATTATGCCGCTTTTTCAGTCAGCATTACTCTAACTCAGTAATCAAAATATTAACCTGGGGTAGTCCTGCTGGTATGATCTTAACAGTTTAGGTGTGCTTCTATAGAGCTCTAAAAATCTCCTCTACAGATAAACATTTAGATACACTGTTTCTAGCAGTAGGATTTCTCTTTCAATCGTTCTGTTCTAATCAAATTTAACAGGATTGAAATGTGTGTTTACAAGGTTGACTGGCACTTTTAAACTGTTTTAGCTTGCCACATTTAGCCGAACAGCATGGTTCAATGATGGTAGCCTGTCTTTAAATGGGATGTTTGAATTGTATTATGGTAACTTGATAGAGTTAACACAATCTGTGAAAAAATACCAATAGATTGTTGTGCCTTTAATATTTGAAGCTACTTAGGTATATTTTTTGTTAAACGCTAGTTGGCTGAGGTGCATCTTATCGTTATAGGACCCTTTCAAATATGGCCCGGCCTATTGGATTTTATGTTGTTTAGACATTGCTCCAAAGTCTGTCTCTTATTTTCCCTTCCAAAACACCTTTTTGGTGAAAGATATTCTATTAGACCACTCAGATCAGGTGTAGAGCCAATGTGGGTGTCCTGTAGCTTGCAAGCACTGAGATTTTTAGTGAGCATCAGAAAAGGGACACGTCTTTGTCCTGTGAAGAGTGATTTAATAAATGGAAGAAAGCTCAATACCTATTGAAAATACAGCAAAAATTAAAGAATAACCCAAGAGAAGAGTGATGATGGACAAGCCACCTATGCTACTGGTACAAAAATAGCATAAGTGGGAAAGAGGAAAGAGATGGACTACGAGCATCCGTGTACTTACCCTACCAGAGATTCTCCACAGGAAGTCCACAGCAGTTTTCAGCACAAAACCGAGATGTAGTCAGAGATGACAGTTTATCAGGCCAGCCTCTTTGGTAAAATTACTATTACGTATCAATAGTTGATAAATGTGGGCACCCATCATAAAAGAAAATACTGCACAGTCATCTCTCTATCTTGCAAATCTCAGATACCGATGCACAGGTAAACTCATAGTCCCAAACTTTTCAACAGCAGGAAATACATTTTTTTAGGACTGTGGTATGTTCCTGTCTATGTGTGTAATTTTTTCACTGTAACTTTTGAATTCTGTCACTAGGTTGCAATAGGTGTTACAATTCATGAATAATTCTGGGGAAAGCTTTTGAGAGTAGCTGATGTAGTTTGAGTGCCTCAGTTTTTGAAAGGGCTGTAAAGTGAAATCTTGTGAGTCTGATTTTATGGCAGTGGATGCTGAGAGATTTTATTTTGAGGTTCTGGCCTTTACATGCTTCACGCTAAGACTTTCTTTGTTTCACAAATAGCGCAAAATTGAAAACCTGTGTAGGAGTTATTCTATAGTAGCTTGGCATTTGGAAGTGAAAAATGAAAGGACTTCCTGAGCTACATCGCCGCATAAGGGTTACTGGAGCACGATGTATTGTGGCACAGTCCCTGTCAAGTCTGGTATTTTTGCTGTGGATTTCTCTGTTTCCAGGAAATCGTTATATATCTTTCTAGCTCAGGCTTTCAGGTTATTTGTTAAAGAATGGAACAAAAACTTTATAGTAATTTATGTAAGAAATTAGGTATCACACAAGTAGGCTTTTAGAATTAAGATGTACCGTAGATAGTATTCAGTGTAATCCAGCTTATAATGCCCCCCCTTTTTTTTAATAACTTGTAATATGAAACCATTTACTGAAATATCAGACATTCAGTAAGTATCTGTCATAAATGTGGCCGATTCACAATTCAATTCCTAGCTATGTTATTATATTAGAAACCAGTGTGGCACTGCATATTGGGTAGTTCTTTGTGTAGACTAATGCTGTGTTTGTTTTACTACTCCTCTAAAGTTTGAGGACCAAACCCAGGCCTGATATGAGTCAAGGAACTTATAAAGAAAGGAAATTTTCAGCCTACTTCTTGAGGTTTCTATTTTAGTAAAATAATAAACAAACATTAATTTAAAGAACAAAATTGTCTTAAATGTTTTTAAGCTTTTAGGTATCACTGTACAGCATTTTTCAAGTTTGAGTCATTTTGAAAGAGAAGAATAATCAGAAATCCAGCAGTGCACTCACTCCTTTTGCCGCTAGGCTAGGACACAGGCACCGAGGGATCTGTGTCTGGCATCTCTCTGGCTAGGCTGCAGCTTTACAAATAACAGCTCAAAACTCCTAGTCTCTCAGCTGCATTATAAATACTTTAAGATTCCCAGCTGTACTGAGCTTGTACAAACATCTTAAAATTATGAGCTCACTGGCATGCAGCTGGGTGAATGCACAGTTACCAGTGGTTTATACCCAAGGAAAATACGTGAATAGCATCAGTTTTTATTTGTTGAAGTAATCTAACATTAGGGAAGCAGGGCCTGCAGTTTGGTTTTTTTTTTTCTGTTTTTTTTTTTTTTTTTGGGGGGGGGGGTGGTTGGTTTGTTTTTTTTTCCCGCCATTGCTAGCATATTTGTCCTTCGATAGCTTGTGATCTGAGATCTGTGAAACTATCTTGTGTCATTCTCTATTTTGCTTTGTACAGAGCAAGTAGGTAAAATGGATACTCTTACTGATGGTTTATAGAAAGAGGTGATGAAGGAACAAGAAAATGCTAGCTGTAGGCTGGATTATAGCACAGAGTACTTTCTGGTTTTTGTTCACTGAAATTTTTAGATAGCTGCCTGTATATATGTAGTATGCTGCAATAAATGATGTTTCTGTTCTGACTGAATGGTCTAGTGGACTTTTCAGTGGTGACACCCTAACTGGGGAATACAGAATCTTGTTTCTAGAGGGTCTGTGCACACTAAGATCATGACTTCTTGCACAATACTTACACACTTGCAAGACAAAAACTGCATTAAAGATGGATACCTTGAAAGTAGCTGTGAGTTATTCTTGTATAGCTGAAATCAATCACAATTGCATATTATCACCCCCTTGGAGTTGCCTGCTGGCATGTTTCTGCATCAGAGAATATTTAGCATGTTCATCTTTTGCAGATTTAAGGTCCCTTATAATTTAGTGCTTAGTTTGAATATCAAATTACTTTTTTTTTAGTTCATCTATATTGTAAAATATGGTGTGTTATTTTTGAACCGCATTGTCTACATGACTTGGTTTTGTTAATTTTAATGATCAAGTCCTTGGGGCAGAAGAGTTCTAAAGTTTCACAGTATTGAGCGCAATGATAGAGATTAAGTATGTGGAACTGTGATGAACTGCATCCTCTCTGGCATGAAGTCAAGAGCATTCAGTTTCTGGTTTAGCAGTTCATGAACCGGCTTTTGTTTTGACTGATGATGTATTCTTTCTTTTCAGACATCTGGGAGACTCAAGATATCTGCTAGCAAACTACACTTTCCTGTCTCCCTCAAATGGCATTCTTTCACCTAATGTTCATCTCTGGGTTTCACGCTACTTCATAACTCTCGATATTGATAATATGCTGATCCACAGAATTACTGAAATGAATTGTAGGCAATATAGATACGAAAACCATTCTTCTATCAGCCAGCCAGCCTTCTGACTCGGGCAGAGTTTGCTTTAGTATGTACTGTGCATTGGTCTTGTTTTCCATTGGAAACCTGAGTATAGACTAACATCGCTTTTGACTAATAGACATCCAGCCCTTTTGCAAGCGGTCGTCATTCTCTTCTGGCTTCATGGCCAGGCATGTCTCTCCTCTTCTTCATACGGTACCCGTTGGCTAAAGACAATGCAAATAGGTAGTTCTCATCATTTGGTTTTATTTTCATGTTAGAAACAAAATTAAGGAAATCCAAATTTAAAAATTCATTCATAATTAGCTTTTTTTTTTAGTTTCCAGGTTAAAAAGTGTTTACGGTATAGGTTGAAAAATGCTTAATGTTTATTTCTGAAAAAATTTAATATGAGTTGATTTGTGTATATATCCATATATTTATATGGATATGTAGCAATTTATTGATGAATTCATTAATTTCATTAATTTGTAGGTTCATTAAGAGATGTTTTTATTTTTTAGTAAGTTTAATTGATTCAATTTGTTATAAGATGGTCTATCTATTAGATTGAAGTAAATAGGAAAGAATAATGGTTCATGCTTGCAGCATAATAATCCTTAATACTAATATGATCATGTTAGGCCTGCCATGGGTCTTGTACATATGACAAGCATTTATGCAGTAAATAATCAAAATTTTTACTACTCTTGGCACAGGTACTTGGAAAATACATTCGTTATTCTGAATTTTTCTCACTTTCCATGGTGTTTTCTCTATAAACATTCTGCCAAATGTAGAGAAAATTCCACTCACCACTTCTTTGATTCTCCCCTTGCTAGAATCTGTTCCACACCTGTAAATTTTTTGTTCATGTTGTGCCCTCGTGGTTTCAGTGCAATTTATTAACTGTGATAGTTCAGGGACCTTTCATACAAACAGCTCTTTCTTGGTGTGTGACCTTGGTCTTCCATAGCTGTGCAAGGATTCATGGCAAAAAGTAACTTTGTGTGGCAAGCCCGTTCACTGACCAGCAGAGCTGCTGAGCAAATATAGAGCATATACAATCATAGGATGGTTGGGGTTGGAAGGGACCTTAAAGACCATCTAGTTCCAACCCCCCTGCCACAGGCAGGGACACCTTCCGCTAGACCAGGTTGCTCCAAGCCCCGTCCAACCTGGCCTTGAACACTTCCAGGGATGGGGCAGCCACAGCTGCTCTGGGCAACCTGTGCCAGGGCCTCACCACCCTCGTGGTGAAGAATTTCTTCCTAATATCTAATCTAAATCTGCCCTCCTTAAATATGGTAGCCACTAGCCCATTTCTGAGAGTGTTGAAATGATATTCTTATAACTGAGTCTTAAATACAGATGAAGAATGTTTGTTTTTTCTAATGTTGCAGTATTTCTGGGAGATGATGCAGTTGTATATGTTTGTTGGTTTGTTAGGTTTTTAGCCTACAAAATGTTGATAATATGTTCCTTGTTCCCTAGAGAGCTGTAAATCTAAATTACATTTTTGCAAAATCCCTAAATGCTACAAAAATACTATTAATTAATGAGACAATTCTTTTGGCTGAAATATTGAGGAAAACAGTATTTTTGGGGAATATCTTGTCAGGCTCAGTATGCATTCATAGTCAGATATGGAAATGCCTTAAATTCTGGTATTTGTATTTATAGTTTTTGACCTTATTAGTTAAAATCTGTTTAGCATCTAAAAAAACCCATCTTCAGTATTACTATTATGATTTAGTTTGTGTGTTGGTTAAACTAAAGGCACAGCTGATTCTTTCACAATAGAACGATGCATAGGTGACTAAAAATTCAAGAATTTAACTTTTTCAGGGGAAAGAATAGCAAGTTTATCTTAAGAATGGAACTGTAGGTCAGAACTTCAGGGAAGAAACAGGTCAATCTGGGAAAAGGTTGTGTATGTCTGAACTAATTCATGTACTTATGTACTTTTTTGGTAAAGACTGAAGGTTGGTCAAGATTCTTAACCTTTTAACTTTTTTAGTACAATATATAATCAAGCAAGATGAATAAATATGATGTTTAGACTTAGTGTGAATCTAGCTCTGTGTTTTATCACTCTAAGATTCACAACTGGCTACACTGCTAAACAGGCCCTTCTGAGGGAACATAAAATACCTAATGCAATGACCAGATAGATTGCTGAATACTTTGTCATATACCTTATACTTTAAGTGAACAGACTAAATGAATTTTTAATGCGGATTTATATTCCAGGAGGTAGAGAACAGACCTGCATTTCATGACATTAAAATTACAACAGTGAGATTATAGCCGATTTATTTTTCTCCTGTTATTTAAATGTTTCTACTATCGGCTATAGTGATCGGCTTTAATATTACAGAAGAATAAATAAATAATTGCAATACCTTTAATATTCAAAAATTGTTCTCTGAATGTCTGAGATGTAGAAAAATAGGTAAAATACTAGGCCAATCTCACTGTTGTAATTTTAATGTCATGAAAGGCAGGACTGTGTCCCTGTTATTCTCGACTGTGTTAGAATGAAGGATGAACGGGTCACACAGAAATGGGTGTCCCCATGAGCCAAAACTCCTCCGTATTAGTTCCTGTGTGCAAGCGTTCAAGTGTTCGCAGAGCCTCTGTCATGCTTTCTCTTGTTGCCAAGTCATTTAATCAGCTTTTGGGGTGGATGCAAGCCTGGCCCATCGTTCATCACATTCCCTCTTGCTCTTTCTAGAAAAGCTACTGTTCGTGAGGTCACTGGCAGCAGTTAAGTTCCCCTTTGTCGTGGTTTAACCCAGCAGGCGGCTAAACACCACACAGCTGTTCGCTCACCACCTCACCCACAGTGGAATGGGGGAGAGAATCAAAAAAACCCCTCCCGTTATATTTAAATAAGGACTAGTTGAACTGCTGTCTCCAAAAAGAAGGTTATATAAACTAACTAGGTTTCTGGAACACCATTCTAGCTTAAAATGAATATTTTTTGGAGCAGGGCATGAACTGGGGTAGGTAGGACAGCTAGTCTGCTGTGAGATGTCTCTGACAGCCAGTTTTCTGCACGCTAGAAATGGGGGTACTGTCCGGTGAATTTTCAGACCTACTGCCACGACTTGTTCTGAGGTTCCACAGCTTGAGTAAGAATATTTCTTATTCTGTACCCTATGAAGTCTACCATATCCAAAATTAGGTTGAGGATACCTTTTGTCATTGATTTCCAGTTTTATTATATTTACTGAGCAACCTGACGTAAGAAAAGATGGTGCTTGACATAACAAAAAAATGGTGCTTGGACTAGATGATCTTTAAAGGTCCCTTCCAACCCAAATCATTCTGTGATTCTGCTAAGATACAGTAATATCTCAATCACAAGCCATTAATACATTAGTTAGCTGATACTGTGAATAATATTGAGAAATTTAAAAACATCATAAACAATGTATGTTTTTGGAAAAAACAAGTCCTACTTATTACTAAACCTTGTTTTATAATATACTTTTAAAGACATAAGAAAGGAAGTTTTTCCTTTCTTTGGGGATGGGTGGAGGGGGCTGCTTGAGTTTCCTGTTAACTTACACAGTGAGGGTTAAATTAAACAGTCACTGAGATCAGCAAGCTCTGAATGAAAGTAGCCTCAATGCCCTCCTGTCTTTCTGAAAAGGAACATAAGGAACCAGGAGCTCATCGTTGTTATAGCAGGGACTCTGTAGGTTGCTGAAAAGAAAATGAAACAGCTGAGACAAGATGAAACCCTTAATGCAAGGGGGAAATGCCCAACGTCTATATAGATATTCTTTCTTACTAGAACCTTTGAAAAACAATCTATTGGCAAAATATGTGCCAATAACTGGAGCTGAAAGGAGCAAAGAGATTGCTGAAATACTAATTTAGTTCTGAGTGACTTTAGGCCCTGTACTGGGAAAAAACAATTCTAATAGGTTACTTTTGAGAATTCCCTCTTCCACATTTGTAGAATGAATAATAATACATAAACTGCATAAAATGCACAGCATAAACAAAATCCTGTTCCTTTTTATATTTACGACAATGCTCAATAGTTACAGCTTTGGTATTTACGAGTTATAACCTGGACCCCAAATCATAAGTTTGGCTTAAACATCTAAGTATTTTAAATTGATACATTTTCTTTTTTGAATTTCCCTTCTGTGCTAGAGCCTTAAGGCTTCTGTTCTTTAGATTTATTTTATTTCCCTAAAAGATTCTTTTAAAAAAAAAGAGAAAAAAAACCTCAATATAACTCCATGAGCTCGGATTCTTAAAAAAAACCCCAAACCAACAAATCACCAATTAATTTAAAATTTGGGATTAAAATCACAAGGTTTGGCAACCCTGATTCCCAGTGAAAACAGTGAGGATTAAATTAGTCCAGAATTCAGCATGACTTATTTAAATGACATTAGAAAAAAAAACCTAACATGCTAATCAAAATTTAATTCTAACTTTTGGTCTAAAAAATTGCCCTCATTTGACTGTGGTGTTCTTAGATTTTTATCCCCCAAATACAGTTGATTCTCTTCTGTATTTTACTATTTACATTTTTAGGAGTCAGAGTTTTTTATAGGACTGGGAAGTGCTGAGCTCTTTTTACATCTACCAAGGAAGCCCTGTGCAATACCTGGACAAAACACTGTCTTTTTGGCCTAAATCTCTAAATTGTTTCCTGTATCTGCTAGACTGATCTTGTCAGAGCAGAAAGTCACAAAAATGGGATTTCTTAAGTTCCGGAGCAAGTTGTATCCTGGTCTGAGCACTGGCATAAATCATTGTTCTCATCCAGCCTTCCTCTTTCCAGCCTGGAACAGGCCATCCGCCAGCCGGGAAATTGCTGCGGTACCGCTCTGGTGTCCCTACAGCTCTCTGTCCTGCGCCAGGTGAGTGTTAAGTAGGTGCCACTTAGGCCAGCGGGAGACTTCTCAGTGCCAGGTGAATCCTGAGATGGAAAGATTGAGCTGCTTTTTGGCCTCTTCCTACTGTCAAAGGAGAAAAAATGGGCCAGAATGAAGTCCAGAGCCTGGTCTGCTATTTAATTAATTTACCCATCTGTCATAAAACTATTTCTCAAAGGTGTTGTGAAGCTTTCATGTCTGGAATGCTTTCATGTGGAGGGCCTTTGTGTTTGAAATTACTTTAAGGTCCTACGATGAAAATGTCTGTATCGGCAAAACCCCTGCAAGTTCGAGTAGTTGTTGGTAGAAGCCATTGAGTATATGGCATTTGATTACTTTTAGGTACCTTTGCTTTTTCATTAAACTCCATTGCCTTTACAAATGCTGTTCCCTGAAACAGAAAAGAGATTTTCATTTTTTAAACCAGACAATTGCTATTCATAGAAACAACTTTTCAGCCAATAAATATTGTAGAAGCCTGGATTGAAAGGTCACTACTGCGATAGCCGGTGAGGGTCTGGGTTTTTTTAATGGAAAGTAAGTATTATGTGGCTTTGCTGCATAATGTGTTTTGCTGGGAGGTGAAGCTGTGCAGCAGTGAGCTTTCTCTAGAGGCCTATTCTCTTGGCTTTATGTCGAGGACAGGCTTCAGCATTAAATGGCTTTAAGCTTGTCAAAGAAAGGTTATTAAAAATGTTCCTGCCTTTCAGTCTCCATGCTCAATAGGCACAAAAATGCAATACTATAGGGATTTTTTTTCTATTTAGTCATGTCATTTGGCATTTTGCCTATAGCTAAAAATGAGATACCATCTGTTTTAGGCTCACTAACGATTCTGCATTGTGATTTGAGCCGGTTCACTAGTTTATTGTTAGCACTTAAGAAATAAACTTGCCTTCTGCTAATTGCACTTTTGCTACTACGTTTTGGTAAGATTTTACATCTCAATGATTCCTTGAGGTGGGGACCTGTGCTGGGACTCTCTCTAGATAACATTGGGTTTGTGCTGGCTTGGCACAGTTCTTTTATCACAATATATTCTTATAACATAGTGGGACCATGTCTGCCTTAGGGCCTTTTGAATTTCACTGATTTCTGTTTTCTGGTGAGGGGCAGCAGGTAGGAAGTTAAAGAGCAACTGCTGAGCACAGCACTGCTGCTTTGCTAAGCACAGGCATAGGGTGAAGTAAAAGGCAAGGGGATAGTTGTGGGCTCCCTACGATGGTACTCATTGGCACAGGAGCTGCTACGAGCATTATCGCTGTCTATCGGGGCACGCATACTTCGGTGACAGGTGACGGGAGGCTTCCTCAGACCTGTGTATAATGTCTGTTTTGAGGAGTCATCCAGAATAGTTATCATATCCATGACGGTCTGTAGTCATGCAGCATATCTGGAAGCTATTCCTCCACTCGCTGCTGTTTTCTGGTGACTTCTGTGACCACTTAATGACTGACAAAAATGTTGCTGTCATTGTAGAAATATCTTGGATGTGAATCAATGGGCAGCGGAGCTTTATTCCACTTTGCAACGGATGCTTCCTAGCAGGGAGAAGTGTCTTACTGTGACACTGAGCAGCCTCCGCGTTCGGAGCTGACATGGGCTTGTTCCCTGCCCACTGCAGAGCAGCTCCTCAGGACTGGGGGGGCATCATAACATTTCTTGACAGTTTTATGGTTTCCCGATCATTCAGAATAGTAGAAATGCAGCATATCTTAGTATTAGATTAAGCTAGTGAATCTTTCTTTTCCAGGTGACACCTTTCCACTGTGATCAAGACACGTAGTGTGTCTTGTCCTGCAGGAGCATGGAACAAGCTATTTTCCCAACCCTCAAGCTGACTGCAGTAGCAGAGCTCTGAATCTAAGATTTCAAAGAGAGATATTAGAAAGCAGTAAGGACTGTATGTGACTGACAGATCTAGGAGCAGCATTCTTATTGAAAATGTTGAGCAAAGGCTTTTGTTTAGTACCATCCATCAGAGCTGAGATGTATGTCTGCATGCACAAGGTGCCTTCAACCAAGTCTTTCAAAGACTGTCTAGGACTTTCAGGAAAGTCACTTATGTGATCAAACCACTGACACCTTAAAAACCAATTGTTTCTCTAGAAATTCCGCTCATAATGGGAACTGAGATGCTTGTCTCATTAGGAAACTTGATTTTATGAGGTTCTTGCCCCAGCTGCTTCAGATTACAGAATCATAGAATGGCAGGGTTGGAAGGGAGCTCTGGAGATCCCCCAGCCCAACCCCTGCCAGAGCAGGGTCACCTGGAGCAGGGTGCACAGGACGGCGTCCAGGCAGGTTTGAACATCTCCAGAGCAGGAGACTCCGCACCTCTCTGGGCAGCCTGTGCCCGGGCTCTGACACCCTCACGGTGAAGTAGTTCTTCCTTGTGTTCAGACAAAACTTCCCGGGTTCCAGTTTGGGCCCGTTGCCTCTTGTCCTGTCATTGGGCACCACTGAAAAGAGTCTGGCCCCATCCTCTTGGCACCAGCCCGTACGATGTTGATAAGCATTGGTAAGGTCCCTTCTCAGTCTTCTCTTCCTCAGGCTGAACAGCCCCAGCTCCCTCAGCCTGTCCCCAGAGGAGAGACGCTCCAGTCAGATTGTATGAGGTTAAAATTTTACTAGTCAGCTTTTCAGCATGAAGGCATGTTTTAAAGCCCCAAATGGTTTTAATATCTTAAGCTCTAGTTACTGAGCAGTACAGAAAGGTAATTTAAAGACAGTCCTGTGTGACTTTTTTGCCAAACTCTACTTGCCTATTAAAGAAACCTTAGATGTTTGCAAGTAGCACCCCTCTCAGAAGATAGTCTTTAAAGCCGTGAAACTGCTAGATGTTTCAGTTTGAAAATTGGCTGTAGCACATGTATATATGTTACTTCCAGAATATTTTACTGTCTTGGTGCTGTAATATCGATGGTAATCACTTCATGATGTTGTGATAAAATATGAATAGACCACTTTGGTGCAAAATAGGAACGGTTGTAAATTCTTTGAGTTCAGAGCTTTTAAGTTATACCTTTCAAATCTTTTAGTTGCACTGTTTTTCAATTTAGTTTGCAGTAATGGGGTACATGCATACTAATGCGTATAATGGTAGAATTTACCAGGGTAATTACTGCTTGTAGGGAGAATATTCACCACTGGTTGCAAAAACTTGCATGTAAACTATTTAGAGTGGTATGAAAATGTGGTCTGCATTTAGCTATGACAATTTTCAAGTAGCTACACAGCACAATACCAAGATGAATTTATCCTCTAAGGTTTTGATTCAGATTATGTTACCTTTTGAATTTGGAAGACCATTTAGACTTTATTACAACAGTTAGTTGTATTTTAACCTATGATTAAGGCCTTGCTTTTAGACAATTTTAGAATAATGCTAATAGACTTCTGTTGGTTTCAAAGAAGACTTTTGGTAACATCTTGAACTCTGTTTACTTTTTGGTTTTTTTGAACAAGTCCAAGACACACTTACGTGCAATGTCATGTGTAAGTTACTATCTCTTATCTCTAATGCACATTGCTTTTTTTTTTTTTTTTTAAAATTTTGCTAAGGATACTGGCATTATTCATAGATTAGGGCAGAAATGCTTTTACTTAGCCAAACACAAGCAATAGAAAAAATGAATATATATTATTTCATCTATCAAAATCAACTCATCTTATTAGACTTAACTTCTGCTCTCATTTTCTGTGATTATTGTCAAAAACAAACTTAACATAACTATTTATTAACAGAGAAAACCTTAAGAAAGTATTGCAGGATATGAGATTTGTATTTTGAATATGAAAATAGAGGGAACTCGATTTAGTGATGCGATCATCATGTCATTGAAAATAATGTCACTTCAGTGATCGATTGGCTTAGATTTCAGCACGTAGGTTTTTGTTGAATATATAAAACAATTCTCAACAGGAATCCTTAATGATGTATTCGTCGTCTAAAATATACGTTAGAAGATTCAGCTAATAGTTTCCTCCAAGACACATTTGATAAAATGGAGAATGTAACAAATAATTCACTTTAACAAATTTTATCTGTTCCTGCTGGGTGTCTGCACCAGAATGAACATTTTAGAAAAGTTTCAGCAAAAAACTACTCATCCAGAGTGGAGTGGAACAAGGGAGAGGGAGAGAAGGAAAAGCAGTAATTCCATGGTTAGCTTTAAGCTCTGACTGCTCCAAACTTTTGAGGGCTTGTTTTGCATCTTAATCTTCTTTTTAAGTTTTGTAGTTCTTGTTACTATCTCTTTTTGCCTGGATATTTCTAGGTTCTGCATCTCTCACCTTGTTGGTAGGGGGATATAAGTGCATCCCTAAGTGTCTTTGTAATTAAATGAATTGGACTGGATCCTAACTTAAATGTATTTATTTTTCCATCTAATATATTTCTGTTGCCTTCAGTTAAAATCATTCTAGATCTGTAGAGAAATTGTTTTATATTCTTTCTGGTGTGTTGGGGTTTTTTTGTTTGTGTGATTTTTTTTTTTTTTTTTTTTTTTTTTCTGTTCTGAGAGATGGTGAGATAAACATAGGCAGGAAACCTCAAAAAAGTTGACTTTATCTGATCCTTCACCAGCCCTGTGCTGCCAGCAGGGAACGGCAGCTCCCTCCTGTTGGTCTGCGGGTCAGCTTCCCCAGGCTGACGGATTCCTTATCCTGCTGCTCCCCAGGAATGCAGCCGCTCTCTTCTCCAGAGGGATAGCTCTGGATTAACTCCTGGGTTATCTGTCTAGCACAATTAAATTATGCTATATGGAGTCTGTAGTTTTCTGTTGCAAGCACCTGCAAAAGCAAATGAGTGAGGTCATCAAGTTGTGACTTAGAACCCCCAAAGCCAAATGTTTTGGGAATGAAAACGTGACCAGTTAAAAGACAGTATTGCAGCATTATGAAAGGGAAAATAATGCAATTTGAAATTTTTCCAGGAGTGAAATGAAACAATGGTTATTAAACCAGAAATCATGCTAGGCTACATTAGCTGAATGAAGTTCACACCTCCACTGAACTTGCTTCTAAAAAGGGAAGAAAACCTTCCCCAGCATCATCATGTAATAGGCATGTTCCAACTCATATGATAAACTTGCAAGTAATATAGTGAATACTCACAGAATATGCATTCATTTAATTTGATTTTTTGTTAAGAGAGGGGGTAGTGTCTTTAAAAGTTTATTTTAGTTCTTGTTGCAAAAAATGAACAAGTTTTTCATTCTTTATTCTGCTTCAATATTCCCAGAGAAGTGTAACCATCTGGCACCTTTTCTTTAGGGATGTGATTGCTCATTAACAGTTTGCGTCTCTGTTTTTCCTACATTGTATTTTCACATTAGGTAGAGGATTTAATCAATAGGAACCCATCTGATGCACTGAATCTGTCACCATGACCTGACCCTAATACTTATAGTATGTTTTAATAAAAACGTTTCGGTACTTTGGCCAGGGGTGTGTGTGTGTGGGTGGTATGAGAAAGACTTGTTTATTCATCAATGTAGTAAATATCCTGACTTTTGGCATCTATTTCACCTCAGAGAGTAAAAATTTGGAACCAATGGCCGTCAGATTTTCATTCCCATACCTCAAAGCCTTACATGACCCAAGCAAAGGGAATCCTTTTTTTAGTTTTTACTTGCATCTTCTGTCATGTCTGGATGGTGAGACATTTTCCGTAAGGGAGAAACTCAAGGCAATCACAGAGATTTTAGGGTAGGGCATGCATCCAAAGGTTGTCCATGCAGTGTACAATTTCTTTCCAGCGCTGTTCAGTCATCAAACAATGACAAAGTTCCGTTGCATAGCAGAAGTACTGGCCCACTCTGGCACCTCTTGCAGATTAACATCCTGTGGGCATTCCCCAGCCTGAATGGGGAATAACCCATAAACCAATTATGGTAACAGACCTTGGGCTGACTGCTTTAACTCCTTTTTTCTACTTAATCTCTAAACAGGGCCAAATGTGCTTATATATAGTTTGAAATTACCATTGACATGAATACAAATACTCTGTTGAATAAGACAAGTAAAATTCTTCATTTCCTCAGGTAAAACTGCAAAGCCTCTTCGTTCTCTGCTGTTACAAACTTTCCTGGTATGTTCTGTGAACCGATTTTCCATACCCTAGGTTGAAGACATACATCCCTTGTGAGCAGGACAGTTGAGAGAATTGGGGCTGTTCAGCCTGGAGAAGAGAAGGCTCCCAGGTGACCTTACAGCGGCCTTTCAGTCCCTGAAGGGGCCTGTAGGAAGGAGGGAGAGGGGCTTCTTACAAGGGCGTGTATGAAAGGACAGGGGAAATGGTTTTAAGCTAAAGGAGGGCAGATTTAGATGAGATATTAGGAAGAAATTCTTCACCATGAGGGTGGTGAGGCCCTGGCACAGGCTGACAGGTTGCCCAGAGCAGCTGTGGCTGCCCCATCCCTGGCAGCGTTCAAGGCCAGGTCGGACAGGGCTCAGAGCAACCTGGTCTAGTGGAAGGTGTCCCTGCCCACAGCAGGAGGGTTGGAACTAGATGGTCTTCAAGGCCCCTTCCAACCCCAACCATTCTATGATTCTATGTATTCCTGTGTCCTTATGGCTCGCAGATTATTGGCATATGAGCGCTTTCAGAGCCTGCAATGCAGCTTGGGAAACCCATTCTCTAGGACAGGGCTCAGAGCAACCTGGTCTAGTGGAAGGTGTCCCTGCCCACAGCAGGAGGGTTGGAACTAGATGGTCTTCAAGGCCCCTTCCAACCCCAACCATTCTATGATTCTATGTATTCCTGTGTCCTTATGGCTCGCAGATTATTGGCATATGAGCGCTTTCAGAGCCTGCAATGCAGCTTGGGAAACCCATTCTCTAAAAGCAGCAGATTTCAGGCATAACAGATAAATTCATTCTCTGTGCATAAAGCACTTACTGCGTGTCTCATACCACCGGCAATCGCTTCCTCCCACCAGTCTGGAGAGCTACCAACCTCTAGGCAATGTCCAGATGGCATGAAAATATTTTTTTCGGAACTGGTGTGTGAAGCAAGTTCCACAAACAGCTAATTCTGCTCCCCAGTTAAAAACTATATGGAAGATGTAAGACAATACCTTAGTGAAGGACAAAATGAGAGTCCTAAATGAAGACTGCTTCTTTTGGCTGGCTTTAGACAGCAAAAAGCACAATAGGTTTCATGATCAGGAACTGTGTGAATAACAACTTATATTTAGAAGGTTTTAAGTTACTAATTACAGTTTGTTGTTTGGGTTTTTGTTTGTTTTTTAAATAGTCAAGAGTCATCTCAAGTAAACTGACTTGAAACTTTTTATCTCTTCATACATGCTGAGAACTTGGGACAGGCAAGCAATTGCAAACAACTGCAATTTAGTAGAGTAACACAAAAGCTTGAGCTTTCATCTAACTGACAAGTGATAGGCTTAACTAAGATTTTTTTTCCCTTTTCAAGCTGATATTTTGACATAAGTGTCAGGTGATGATGCTGTGAAGGATCACCATGATGGCAAAGTTACCTTGTGTCTTTATCTGAGCAAAGAAGTGAAATTCCTTTGGTTGGTCTAGAGTTGGCCTAGAGTTAAACATGATATACCTTCCTGTATCTCGTTCTTGAGGAATCCATTTAATTTCAGTGGATTCATTCCTGGTGCAGAATAGCATTCATGATGTTTAGGGATACCAGAAATTAACCTCTGTTGGGTAAATGCAAATTATTATTTTAAATCTAAAAGGATCTGAAACTAGGCTAAGATAATACCTACCTTTTAGTCCAGAGACTTGACTGCCCCTTGTGTAGGCCTTTACAGTGTAATCTGGTTACTGAAAATGCTGCAGATGCTGTGGCATAGGCTTTCATTGCAAAATACGGACCTAAGGTCCCAGACGAGAGCAACTGATGTTTTTATTATTATCCATACAAATTAGCTAGTTTAAAGCTAGTCTACACACATCAACAGAAGTTCTGATCGAGTTTCTGTTCTACAGAGTAGACATCACCTTTGAAGCAATGGTCTAGAAGTGGCAATGCCTATATTTACTCCTGGAAAAGTAATTACTATCACATGCTTCTGCGTATGCAAGTAATATTTTTTTATTCTGCTGTCCTTCACATGTTGTTGTTCTGCATGTCCATTCAGACATATTTGTTTAGTTATTACCCTGTCTTATGGCTTATATATTTGTAGTCTCTAGCTATATACAATTTTTGTAATTTCTCAGAATTTTCACAGACTTCATGAAGTTTATTCTTCTGAATTTAAAGCCTCAGTTCTAGGACATGTGAAGAGATCTGGAGTCTTGATTATCTTTTTCTTTTTTAAAGTAAACTTCAGGGAGAAACCTGTATGCTTTGAAATAAACAGTACCTAGAAGTTTAGAGACTAGAAAGCAAGTGAAAAGAACATCAAGTCTATGTATTAGAGAAAAAGAAACAAATAGTGTAATGATTCTTGAATGCTCAGGGCGGGCAACACTGTTTATTTTGTCCAAATGCAACTAGTCTCTTGGGGAAATACGTCAATACACATTCATATAATATTCTCAGTCACCAGCATCTGTCTTGTGCTGTATAGCAGTTTCTAAACAAGAGTTTGTCTCAGAACCATTTAGAAAAATCACCTGGACTGGAGTGATTGCATTAAATATAGTTTCCACAAAAGCAAGCACCTTTCCATTATGTTTTCAAGATAAGATACGTGCTTTCACTAAGGAGGGTTCTTTATTGGATAAGCACTGGAGAGGAACTCAAGAGACCTGAGATCTAATTCAACTTTGCCATTAGGAAGTGAAATGAATTTGGGCAAGACACTTCATCTTCCTGCATCTCAGTTTCTGCATGATACAAGCTAGCATTCTAGTGCCGTCTAAGTGAGGCTGTCCTGGTTTCGGCCAGGATGGAGCTCATTTTCTTCCCAGCAGCTACTGCATTTTGGATTTAGTATGGGATTTGGTAGGTGAAGAATGTTGATAACACACTAATGTTATTTGTTGTTGCTGCTAAGAGATCAAGGACTATTCCAGCTTCCCACGTTTTGCCAATGTACAGGTGCAAGTGGGGGTTGGCCAGTGGGCAGGGTTTGTTCCCGCTTTTGTTTGTCCGACTGTTTGTTCCCACATTCGCTCTTGGGAATTCCGGTTCTGAGATCACTCTCAGTTTCTCTCCCTGATGGCTGCTCAGGATGGGCTGTATCAGTCAACGGGCGGTGAGGAATTGTACATCGTTCATTTTGTATATTCTATTCTCCTTATATTTTATTATCAACATTATTAATATCTTTATTATAATTTTCTTTGCTGTCCTAGTAAACTGTTATTATCACAATCCATGAGTTTTCCTTTCTTTCCACTTCTCTCCCCACCCCACTGACGAGTGGGGGGAGCGAGCAAGCAACCGTGTGGTATTTAGCTGCTGGCTGATGAGGCACTCTTTGCCAAGAAATATTGTTTATTTTACCTGATAGGGGTAGACTGTCCCCTCTCCTTAGGATATTTTCTATTTCTATCTAATAACTCCATATTTAGCCATTAAAAATAAATACATGCCTTTTTAATAAAAAACATTTTATTCTGTTAACAACAATGGCAGTCTTGCGTGTACAGTATTTTAGTGCAATTTTGACACTGCTTTTTAATTTTAAAGCCTCAAAATATCCTACTGGCATTTAGTTTTGTTGCTTTTAGAGCAAATATAAAATGAGTGTACCTTAAGTCCCCTTTTTTGGCTTCCTCTCTTTCTTTCCCAATTTTTTTCTTGTTTAATTTCTGAACATTTGTGCAATCGTCAGTCAGTATGCACTCATGGTTTCTTTTCCCTTCCCGTGTTACAGTCCTTTGGTATAATATTTTTACATCCATGTGCGTGTGCATTGGCAAATGCAGGTGTACATATGATTGTGGACGTGTGCCTGTAACTGCCTGTTACATCAGCTGTATAGTAGTAGTCATTGGTCATAAAACCCTGAAAGGCCACGAACTCCAAGTCAGGGGGAGAGAGATTTCGAGTCCAAATCAGCGTGATTTGGATGTAAGCGGTTCCTTGCTTGTGTTGGGTTGAAACCTCACATCTGGCTTTACAGGAGACTAGTTATCAAGGCGTCTTCGTCTCTTATTGACACTTAATGCTTAATTTATCCCCCGTGTGAGAACATTAGTTAAATACAGTATAGGAACCTTTACTTACCTGTACAGCCAGAGATTCTCTTTTTTCCAGGACTTTAAAAAGCAAATAAATAGCAAAGCTACTGTACATCTCGATGTTCTGCCACTAGAGCGCACCAGAATGTTTGGTTGTAACGGACCGATTGCAGTAACTTCCCTCACCTTAAAATAGCGTTATTTTATGCTGTACAAATCTCTACTAAAATGTCTGCATGATTTTAACCCAGTTTTAATATAAACGTTTAATGAGAAAATATCTGTTTCTAGGTACATCGTATCTGAAGGTATAGCTTAAAGTTTAGGCTTTCAGGAGTTAAAAAACAGTTCTTTCACAATTTCTTCCACAAAAGCTAAATGAACTTGCTAATTCTACCAAGAGGTATTTTGAGCTTTTGAGCGTGTAACACTGGATTTTGCTGAACAAGTGTAAAGTGGAAAACACAAAGTATTATTAGAGACACAATTCTAACAGTTTTTCCCAGTCAGAGTTGCAATTAATGTGATTGTATCAGTGTTCAAGTTGAGAGAATAAAATCTGATCCTAATTATTACTGCCAAAAATGAGAAAAACTCATTAAAAAGACACAAAGGTTGGGGCAGATTTCAGGTAGGGAGTTCTTTGCTTTCTTACTTTGCTTTGCAGTGGTAATACTGCAAGCTCAATTTGAATGGAAGTGCTGACTTAGCTGTGTTTGAAAACAAGAGAACACGTGACAGAATGAAATTGTGTCCCCACTTCCTAGCAATAGCAAAACTTACATTGATTTTAGTGAAGCCAGGATTTTGTCCTTGGTGTCGGGGAGAAGAAATATCTTTAACACAAAGGTAATGCTGTGGGGAGGGAGCTTATGCTTCAAAAAGAGATGTATCTTTTCTTTACTATTCAGAAAAGTTCTCCAGATCCTCATTGCGCGGGTATCTGGTACTCTCTTCCCTTCTTTGCAATGCTGACCTTGGTGGCCATGGTATTGTCATCTCCGTTCTGTCACCCCATGACATACAAGAACTAGAGCAAGCTGTGCCCCTGAGGGTGCCTGCAAGTCCCCTTTAGTAAGTAACCTAAATCAAAGGGTCTCAGAGAATGCCTCCGTGTAGTAGAGGATGTGCAAGCCAGTAGACTGAAAATCCAGTGGGAGAATAATGAGAGATGTGGTTCTTCTCCCAGTCCTGACTTGTGAAACTTTAGGGATACTGATTCCCAGGGAAAAAAACAAACAAACAAACAAACATATGGAATATTCTGGACTTTTAGAGTGGTGAAAGAGAAATTGAAAATGAGTTCTTCTATAATAACCAATAGCCTGTATTTCTAACCTGAAACATTAGGGTTTGATTATTGTAGAAATAAAGACCTGGGCTATCAGTCTATCAAGGATACTGATTTCTGGAATTTCATTTTACCTTTGTATTTTTATTGGTACATTTGCAAATAAAGAAGCAATAATATTTCAATGCATTAATATCACAGCAGCAAGCAACAGAGGACTCTGCTTTTAGACAACACCTCATTAAGTTCCAAGTGTCTTTTAAACAGTAATATTTTGATCTACCTACCTTTCTTTCTAATTGAAAATATATAAATAAGAAAGAACACTGTTTATTCTTTTTTGGGACTCAATAATCCTGAGCTGAAAACTCTCATTTTAGTGTTACAGGATGTAATTAATCTGTAAAATGCATACTGAGACTTTGGTAAAATCCAGGTGCCTAATTGTCTAAAGCTCCAATATAATCAATGGTGGTTGAACAAATAACCACTAGACGTTTCTGTTAGGTTTTAGACCTATCCACCCTTGCGATTAAAAAAAAAAAAAAAAAAATCTATCATAGACACCCATAAAAAGAGGAACAAAAAATAACAAAAATAATCATTGGCTTGCTGTATGGATCGTGAGGATGTGCAAGTCTTGATATTAATTTCAATAGGTTTGATTCAGCACCAAGTCCTCAGTCCAGAAAATAAGGAACAAAAAAACCCCAAATACTTGAGCATGTAAAATGTACTCAAATCTGCTTTAGCAAATCCCTTAAATATAATTTTTAGGTAATCATCTCCTTTGGTCTCATTCAATAGCAGGTGACTTGTGTGCTTAAATTTAAGCACTTGATTAAATACTGTGGTGAATAGACATGACCTGATAAATGTGGGCCAATTGCCTCATCCAGAGCCATCCAGAATCCAGAAATAGCTCAAATTTACACATGCCAGTTATTTATTAGCAGAAAAAAAAAAAAAAAAAAAAAGTGTTGTGATTTTTCTTTTTCTGGTGATATCACAGCAGCAAAATGATGTCACCCAAAGTTTTCCAAGGTGACTAAACGGATTTTTTAAATAGAATTTAAAAGTTAAAAGTGAAATGGGAATTCTGATGTGATCAGAAGGGCTTATTGTGTGTGTTGTCCCCCCCCAAATCTCAGTTTCTTCAGACTATACTTCAGATATACTTTTTGGTTCTTTTTTATACAATTGATTTACTGAATGTGTTAACATTGGAATTGAGAAGATTTAAAGGATCATTTTCATTTATGTTTTAAAACACATTAACTAACTGTTTCTTCCCAAATCGTGTTTCTCTCTTGACTGTGCTTAACTCACAGTTTGCATCTGTGGCAATAAATATCAAATGAAAGGGGGGTGTGTGTGTGTGTGTGTGTGAAGGAAACTCCATTGTAGTAATTTGATTACTCTGGAAATAAAGCAGTGGATTACTAAAATCTAATTTGGAAGTGATGAAGTGCATGTGATTGCCAAGTAATTATTTCTGCACAGTCCTTGTCCATGGGGAGAACAGAATTATTGGACACTACACAATGTTAATGATGCCATAGTTTGACATTCTCAAGAACATGCAGCAACCCTGGTCTTTTGAGTACATTCTGTGACAACAATTTCTATCCATCCAAAAGTCTGTATTAATATGTGAACAAAATCAGTCTGCATTAGCAGCTTTTGTTGCTGTTTTATTTTTCCAGAATAAAACCAAAACATAACCTCATCATCAGAATTTAACATTATATCTTAACTCAGTTACAGAAGATGGGGGGAGCTGTAGAAAGAAAAGTGATGCAGGTGTGACGTATGGAGCATTTTCAATTAAATAACATCTTTCTTGTAGTATTATCTGAAATTTTTGCTAGGCAATGACAAATGTAAAAATTGCTACCATGGGTCCATGACTGTTAAATATGATTGTATTTTAATGCTGAGAGTATTTTAATTCTATTTCAGACTTACGTTTCAGATGCAATTTTTACTAATCTAAAAGAATGACTTTTCCTCAGCAAGAATCGCAAAATCGCATTGTTAACTACCAGAAGAAAGGCCAAAGTAAAGGGAGCAGGTTAAAGCACAGATGTGCTAACCCTATACCTAAGGTCTTGATTCCCTAAAGTATGTAACAGTATCAGAATTTCATTCTTTATTTTAACTGAAAAATAGTCATATGGTTTATGCTCAGTTTCTACTTGCAAGGTTTGTTCAGAAATAAAGCAGCAAATCTGCTGAGCATTCAAAGAGCTTCCAACAAGCTACTGCCAGTTGCTGAAAAGGAGTTTATTGGTAGGGTGAAGTAGAATCCCTTTTTAAAATGACCAAGCCTGCTGTATTCTGAGAGCATTGCGTTATTAATGCTGCTTGGAAAGGAATTAATTCTTATGAGATTTGTATGCAACAGGGTTCTTCCTTGGAGGCAATAGTACTGTAACTGTCCTCAGTCCCCCAGTTGTAATGAGACCATAACATGAACAATAGTGAGGAAACATCCTACCAGGATTTGCTCGCGTTCTGTTAACTGGTATCACAGAATCACAGAAAGGTTGAGGTTGAAAGGGTCCTCTGGAAGTCATGTAGCCCCAACCCCCCTGCTTAAGCAAGGTCACCTAGAGCAAGCAGCCCAGGCCTGTGTCGAGGGCATCTGAATACCTCCAAGGAGCGGGACCTCCATGACCTCTCCAGCCAACCTGTTCCCATGCTTGGTCTTACCGCCCTTACTGATAGATACAATAGTGCTCATTTTAGGTGTTCATAGGGACCTATTGCCAACTCACTCAATACCCACTTTAAATAAATACAAAATCATCTCTAGAAAGTTTAAAAAAACCCTAAACCACTACCAACAACAACAAAGTTGTTGTTAGAGTCCATGTTTTCTCCTTCTACTTTATCAATCTTAGATCAAAAATAGTTCCAGGTTAAGGTGAGCTCTACTTCTGCAAATACTTGTCACTGCTGTAATTGAGAAGGTTTCCAAAAGGAAAAAGAAAGTTTAAAGGGATATATTCTTCTAATAGTTCTCTGTTATAAGTTTTTGTAAGCTAATGGATGCTCTCCTTTTACTTTAGAAGAGTTCGAAATGATGCTCATGCAGTGTCTATGAACTCCTTTGGAATAGCCTTGGAATGCTCCAACTGGCTTCAAGGCTTCTCTGGTTAACACTTAGCTTACTAATGAGATTAGAAACAGTTTTGTGGAACCTGTTTCATGCCTGTACCTCCTTCTTCATCAGTGATTTAAAATACTCAGCA
>KL267324.1:43572-62228 GCA_000699545.1 Podiceps cristatus
GCTATAAAAGTACTAAAAGTTTGTCTTCAACAAAGCTCTAATCCATTAATAGAGAACTCCCAAACTTTATTTCCAATGGAAAATACCCACTGACTCTACAAATAGCACCCTATGACTTGCATCAAATTCATTGTTTTATCAGTGGGCAAAATTCATTCATAAGGAGTACAAAGCTTGTCTAGTACTCTAGCATGAAATCATCCTGTATTTTTAAATGTTTTCCACATTAGTGACTTTTCCCTAGCTGTTGATGCCAAAAGCATTCTCTGGCATGGTTGGCAAAAATAATCTGATTAACAAAACCACAAAAGGTATAGGTAATAAGAATAGGAATGTGTAATTCCAATTTACGTCCATTTAAACCATTAAAGTTTTCTCTGATGAAGCCCAGCAGATGATAAAATTACAGAATAGTTTGGTTTGGAAGAGACCTTAAAGGTCATCTAGTCCAACCCCCCCTGCAATGAGCAGGGACATCTTCAACATCAGCCCCGTCCAGCCTGACCAAATTGAGATTTACTCGTCAGAAAATCACTAGTAAAATATTTTTCTTGTTTGTTTGTTTAACCTGTGTGTATGTATTAAAGAGCTGATCCTGCTTTGCTGAAGGTGTTATGTGACAGAATCAGGATTTAAAAGTTAAATTTTCTAAGCAATCTTTAAAGTTGCAGCTGTCAAGATTTGTGTGCAATTGGTTTATGCATGTATTTGTAGAATTGAATTTCAACTGTGATCTGCATTTAGAAAGGCAGATTTAGAGTAAGCTATTAAATCGTGTTACATTTAGGCCCTACAGTAAGGTTTAAGAAGTACTATGGGATCCTGTGGTACATAACTCATTAATGAGATAACCCACTGCACTGAAGTGACAAAGGAGCAGCCTTTATATCTACGGGTCATAGATCGTATTGTGAAACACCACGCTGCTCTCTGCTATGGGATTAAAGAGTAATCACAGTGATCAGAATGACTCGTAAGAATTTTTCTTTTAAAATATAAAAATAACAATGGTATATTGAAACAAATGCAAAATGAAAACAGCTGAATTATTTTTTGCATTCTGAAGGAATCTGGGAGAAGTCACTTAGTCTTTCTGCTGAGTACACTGCATGTTCTACTTCCAGTCTCTGGCTGGAAGCAAAGTACTCCAGGCAGTTCCCGGCCTCGGGAAAAATCTGGGGTAATACTCCTGCTACCAGATTTTAGGAGGCTGTATGTACCCGTCTCAACTAGGAACCTCGCCTTCCGTAACCTTTTATATTACCAGTGAGGAAATGAGAACTTCTGAGTCGATTTGTTTCCAAAATGAATGTATATATTCATATGTGGGAGCAGAGGTAGTCAGTTCTCCAAAGTCAGGTGGTATGAATCTACCTAAATGACACATTTCATTTCTCCTGTGGCTAGAAAAAACCCCAAACAACCTGGTAATTAAGCGTTTGGACTTCAGTTTATGAGTGGCTGGGCTCAGATCCTTGTCATGCATTTCTACTGTCACTGAGACAGTAAGTTGGAAAGACAGTATGCTCTCCTGCTTGCAGAGATACTTCGAGGATTAAGTCGGTGAATAGGGAATGTGCAAGAAGCAGAGAAATGTAACCTGAACTTGTACCTAAGACTTGCTAACTGGTTGCTAACATAGTGAGAAAATGAAATGCTAGACCTGAAAATGAGTGTTTCAGACGAAGTTCTGCAAGAAGAAATTCCTATGAAGTAGTTTTTTTGCTTTCCACTTATGAGAGACATAGAGTGGGCTGAGAATAATTTTTGGTTACTGTTGTCTCATTTGTTTATAAAAAAAATACCTAACAAAGCAGCCTGCAAAGCCATTGTCCAAAACGCAGTCCGGCAGTATATACTAACTGTCCTTTCCAGCTGAGGAAAGCAATAGGAACTGTATTTTAATTTAAAATACTTTTTAAAATACATGGTTAGATATTTCATTCCACCTCTCTACAATTTATTCATTATAAGTCTAATCCTAAACCCAAGGTTTTAACCAGCTTCAGTATGCTTTTTATCGGGACTGGGCTTGCTGAAGTATCTTACTACCCGAGCTCCTTTCTTGATAGAGACCCTATGTCCTCTCTTCCACCTGCTTGCCCTCTATCCTGTTTCCTCCCACAGAAGAACGGTTCCTTCCCTGCGTCCTGTAGAGCCTGCACTATTTGCAGGTGTTACAGAAACGAGTAACAAGTAATCATTATCTTTAATTTCACATGATAAAGTCATATTCTTATGAAAAGTAAACTAACAGAAGGACATGATTTTTAAAGCATTTGGTGTTAGCTCATTCTCTTTCCACTTGGTATACGGAAAGAAACAAAGGCCAGGACTGCGTATTTTGGAAAATCTCAGCCTTGGTATGATAGACCAGATCCAGCACAATATTAAACCTGCTTCCCTCCAAATAAGCTCACAAGTGGAGAGTTCTGCTTTGGGGTGAGAGCCCCAGAGAAGGGATTGTGCTGTTCAATTCCATCTACTTTGGAGCTTAGATGTTCTGCGTTACCTTCCCCTTCCCCAGTCCGGGTACTTACATCTCTCCATTGATTAAATGGAGACCAAAAGGTTTTACATACAGGAAAGGGGAGTTCAGGAATCACTAAATATTTAAGAATCCTTTGTTGGTAAAGTTCTTGCTTTGTCTCTAAACTATCAGAATAGGGACAACTTTAGTACCATCTTTTCATGGTACTAAATGCTTTTAACAGTGCTGGGAGGAATCAACACTTTCCTTTGCTGTCTCTGGAGAGTCTAGCTGCTAAATGATATGGTGAAGGACAAGAAAAGCTACTATTTTGACATCTGCAAATACTAATCAAATATATCTTATTATAAAGAAAACAACATTTACCAAAAGATCAATAAAAATACTTTGAGGGTCCATTTTCCACCATCACCATGTCAAAGCTGGAAAGGATCTCCAGCATTTGAGAGATGGTTTAAATGGATTTCTTCTTGGTTTCTGGCCTGAGACTTTATGCAATTTCTATAAAATAAAAGGTATTTTAAACAGAAAACCTAGATTGAGTGTCCTAACACTGAAAATTTATTTGTGTTTTATAGAATTAGATTTACAAGCCTGGTATACTTATGAAATGTACTTTCTCAAGCCAGTTATGAGACTCTAAAGGGTTAAATTAACCAGGCTGTATAAATGTGAGCTGAACATATGGTCAGGCCCTCTGAGAGTTTTAAAAAGCAAATGTCTGCTAAAACAAGTAAAGTCCAGCTTTTTGTGAGTGTGTTGTCAGCATGAAAAGAATCCTCCTATTTACCAAAATGAAAAAAGGGGAACATCCGCAATTATTTCACCTCTCTGGTTGCGCACAAAGAAATGGGAGGAAAATTAATGTTTAAATACAGACACAAAGGTAAAGAAGTGGAAAATCCATTTGGGAAACTGGTGTGAAGAGTTGTGGGAGAGAGAAGAAATATTTGATGGCTGGTCTTGTAACAGGAAAGAGAACAACTCTAAAACACAGTCCCTCAAACTGCTGCAGAAGTTTTGATTTCTAAGAAAATAATTTTTGTTTTTACTCCTCATTATAGCACCTTAGACCTAACGAGATGAATGTGCCCCAAACCCAGTCTTTTAAAATGAAATGTTTGGATTATGATTCTGACCAGTTGTTGGACTGCAAGGTTTAGAACTGATAAAGGTTTTCATGCTATTTGAAAGATGATAAAATAAATGCCTGAACTGTGACATCCATGTGATCTTTGAGTAAAAGATATTTTTATCTCCTCTTTCATTCATTGTAAAGGAAGGAATACTTTCAAAGCAAAAAGTGCTAGTGTGGATATTTCTTTTATTTGAAATCAGTTTCAACCTAAAAATTCTTATTTTAGTTCTAAAAGCAACCCCCATTGTTTGACAAAGAGCAAATATTTTTTCTGAGGTTCCTGTGACACTGTTCTCACCTGACTTATGAACTGAAAATTAGTTTAAGTTGATAGTGATTGAAGACTCAAGAAGTCATAGGTCTTCTAAACAATAGACAAGTAAGTCTGTTTTTCCCTATTGGATTTTCATCTACAAGAGAAAATTACTACCATTTTGTCTCTAAGTTGACAATTTGAATGGAGGCTGGAACAAAGCGGTCAAGGACACAATAGCCTGTGGAGAATGAAGCATCCTTTTAGTGTCCTTTCCTACACATCCCGTATTCCCTCCAAGCACTGACTGAGATATGAGGACAGGAAAGTGTCTGTGATTATAGAAGTATGGAAGTTTTTAAGTTATACCTGATAAATAAAGGTTTCATTGACCCTCATAATCAAATTAGTGCCTGTGTAGGGTGAATCAAAGCTAAATAACATAAACAAAAGGATTTTGCTGATTATAGCTGGTGCTTCATAATTTTCTTTTTCCTTCCATGGGAAGTTTACTGAGGATACTTCCATTTATTATATAAAGATCTAAGACAACAAAAAGCACTTTTGCTAAACAAAACAAAGCAAACCAAGAAACAACTCTTCAAACAGCCAACACCCCCTAAAACCTCCCTTTATTCATCTGTTACTTATTACAATATATAATATTATTTGACCAAGCTTCACTTATTCCCATGAAAATAAATAACAATAAAAGTAAAGTCAGCCTCTAAATAATATAATTTTTGCTGTTTAGCTCTAGGTATTTCATTATCAAGAACAGATGATATTATGATATTATATTCTTCATTATCAAGAACAGATGTAAATTATTATGATAATTATAGCTCACTCAGACCACTACTTTAAATGCAAAATATTGCTCTAAATGTCAGTCTTGTCAGGGTCTTTAAACCAGTTTGAAAGTAGTTCATAATAACATGAGTGTGTTCCCCTACGTGACAAAATGGGGTAATAGCAAAGCAGTGTGGGGATGGCCATGGAGGTATTTCTTTGCTATCCATTTTAACAAGGGTCTGTATAATATCTGTGAAGTTGCTCTAAATTTGAAAGTCAGGTTCAATGGGCGAACATGAAGTTTAACAAATTCTCCACAATCCATTGAGAATTTTCCTCCTGCTTTTACTTCAGTAAGCAAAATTAATCAAATTCAACTTTGTCAGTGTCTCGTATGTTGGAAAAAGAAGAGTGGACTGTGCTGGCTGTTAAGTAAGCTGAAGTCTAGAAAAGAGCAGATAAATTCTGGCCTGACCCCTAATTCCTCTGAAAGGTCTTAGAGTTTCAGGACACAGAATGTAGGTCCATAAATGCCAAGGAAGGACATGGAGCAGTAGCTTTATCTTTTATCAAAATCTTTCAGGGCTTTTAGCTCTACAGTCTTTGACTAATTCAACTTGCCAAAATGGAGGGGGGACTAAAAAGTTCAAGGAGGCAACGTTTATCCCTTATGATATTTCATTTGGGACCCACAGGGATCATGCTGTTGGGGTTCGATTTCACTGTGTTGGAATCAGGAACTTTGTCTTCTAATAAACACTGTAGTTGCATGACTTGTTCAGCTGCAGATTGTTTTTCTGAAGACAGCTACCCTACGTAAGAACGTAATAGTTTAAAGGTGGGTTTGTATGGAATGTGTATACTAAATACCTGATCATTGTATCTCTTGGAAAATACCATTTTCCATATTCACCTTGCCAAAGCTCTGACTGTACTTTTTCCAATTTGAGCATACAAATGCTCGTTTGTATTAGACATATTGGCAATTTCAAGGGTCACATGGTTTCTGACAGCTATTTCATTCAGTAGTCTGATATGAAAATCAGGTGTGCACAACTCGGTGTAGATTAATGCAGTTTATCAGTCACACTCAATGAAAATTTACAAAGCCAGGGATAGACAGCGTTCTTCCTATGAAAATAATAATTTGCCTTCTAGATTAGGCTTTTCAGACTAGTTATTAGCCCTGGGCCAAATTGCATTTTCAGTTAATGAGTATAAATCCCCATATATATGAATGAGGAGTTTAGAGCCCTTAATGCATCAGTTTTCAAGAAGTTTTCGTCAGTTCAAATTCACACCCCGTGAATAGCATTTTTTTTAAATGATTTTCATTTGTATTTTTTTAATCAAATTTATTCTTCTTATGTCTGAAGTACTTGGAAGGCTCAAGCTTTTGGCTGGTATTGGATATTAATAAACCAGACCTTCTGGTTATGCAAAACCAGATGATTTGCCTTGCATCTCAACTTCTGCATTGGTGCTCAGGTCCTGGAATTGTTTGAATTCTTGCTGGCTCACTAGTCGTCTTTTTTATGTGCTTTCTTTTCATCTGGAAACATCTGCATTCAGGCTTGTGATGGAGTGTGAAGTGAAATCATTGGAGGAGCTGCAATAAGCATGTGAGCTTGACTGGGGGTAAGGAGAGGGGGATGGTATTTTTAGTGCTTCAGAAAAGTTTGCTCGGGTTCTTTCTCCAGTCAGCTTTTCCTATTGCCGGCTTTCAGACAAAGTCTGCTTCTAATGTTTACAGGAAGACAATTCACCAAGAAGTTCACAAACATGACTCACAGACTGTAATGGAGAGTGTTAGATCTGTTCTTAATACCAAAACAATAATTTGAAATGCAGCAGCATTCAGATATGCAAGTCGGCCTCTCTCTGACAGAGTGTATTAGAGGGCGGAATACTTTAGTTCCCATTCTGAATAACTTTGGGGTTTATACAGTGTAAGGATTAGATCTTGCAAGTGTTATCTCCCCAAAGCACGGCTGGGTCTGAATTAGATTATATAGGCTACATTTGCCTTTCTCATGGAGATAGGGTTAGAATTTATTTTTGTTAAAATTTCTCCCCAGTCCCTTTCTCAGGGTCCTTCAACTTCCTGCCTCTCCTCTTTTCCCCCAGTCATACACACCCCCAGGAATCAGCCCGCCTGGCCACTTGTTCAATGGCCTTCACTTTTCTTTGGTACAGCCCTTGGAGGAAGTGTTGTCTTTAAGTCAGTGGCAGAACTCACGTGGATCTTAATGTGGGTAAGATTTCTGTCTCTTTTCAAGACCACTGAAAAAATTAATCAATCGCTGAAGTTTTTAATGTCCATGTTTAATACCTTCATGGTGCCAGAGAGTTTCTCTTTGGAACCAGTGAAGCAAATGTATATTTTCCTATTAAAAATCCAAAAGCCATTTTCTCTCCAACGTCAGTCTATATGCATATATAATATTTGTTTTTAACTCATTTTTTATGGAATAAATAGCTTGTGGTATGCATCATAGTTTTCAAATTCCATATATATCCCTACAACCAATTCTGACATTTTTCTTTTGGTAAAGTCAGATATCTCATTTACAATATGTAAGACTCTTCATTACCTGGATTAAAATTTTGAGCTACATTAGGGCAGTAGGGATCTCAAAGGCAGAAGTGGTATATTACTAGTGGCACAGTAGAATGTATGTTTTTATAGAAATTAACAATGAGTCGGTGTTTTCAAATGACCATTTATCCTTTCTCCATGGAAGTTACTGGGGTTATACAGCAGGAAGCATGGAATACCTTGAAAAATCTTTTATTCGTAATGACACAGAAGGGCAAGCGGCTGAGGCAGCCTGAATTAAACACCTAGAAACAATCCAAACCCATCCTGTTATGCAGGAAGGTGCGGAGGGGTCACACAACTCACCGACTTGCAAATACAACACTGGTAAATTCGCACTCGTTTTTACTCGTGTGCCAAGACAACGCTAATTGAAAATCTTCAAGGACAAGCATATCATTCTTCCTTTTGTACTAAATCTTCCTGACATCAGGATTTGGTTCTGCCTATCATCTTCTTAATTTTGCCAACATTTAGCCTTTCAAGTATAAAGAAAGGTGTGTTTCTTATAACATGATTAACAGTATAAGAAAATATTAAAACTAATAAGGTAGTAGTGATAGAAGATTAAAAATTATTCCCCCTTCCCCCCCTCCTCCCCCTGCCCCTCCAAAAACAGTCTTAAATGCCACATTCAGGTTGTCTCTGGAATAAGCTTTATGAAACATACCCAATGGCTTATAATTTCTGGCTGCAAGCCACTGCATATAGTTAATACATATGTTAAAATGCACACAATGCGTCTGCCTTTCCACTAACGAGATTTCAAAATCCATCCTGATTCGCTGCTGTTTACACAGGGAAATTAAAAAATTGATTGGTTACTTCCTCCCCTGGATTTCTCCACCTTGGCTGGCCGCTCGCCGTGGCTAGGCAACCGCGCAGCCCCTTTGGAGCAAGTAGCAGACTTCGTAGCAGCAGGGGCTGTGAGGAAAGAGGCTCTGGGATCAATTAAAATGCCAGGCTTTTCCAGGCTGGTTTCCAGAGCATCTGTGCATGATTCCACATAAATTTAGGGAATTAAAGATCAGACAAAGGTAAACATTTCCATGCTTTGCTTAGTATTGAATTAAAATGAGGAGATGAAATATGACAAGACCATTCAGACTGAAGCTGTGTTTACAGTCTCTGTTTTATTTATTTACATCCAGTTGCTTTATTATTGCAGGTATGTCATAACTATAGGCTATTTGAGTCATTGTTTGGGTGCAGAGTATGTCTGGAAGTTTAAATCAAAATGCTCTAGCTATTGTGAAATGGTATGTGAAAAAAGCACATTACCTTAGCAAAAAGCTGTTTTTCTTTATACATCATATACTTTTGTACGCACAAAAAAATCTTTCTCAAAAAACCCACAAAACACAAAAACCAAACCAAAACGCAAAAAAAAATCAAAAGAAAATGTTTTTCAATTAGTCGTACACTCAGCCAATTCTGGTATTCTATATCCTGGCAGACAATTTCGATATTTAACATCCTGGCCAGCACACTCTAACCACAGTTGCTTAGAAAAGCCCTTCTGTGTTTTGAAGGAAGCAACAATACCTTCGCAGCAAATGAAAGGTACTGGCGTATCTTTACCTCTTCATCTCAACAATAGGCTGTTCCTAGAGGAAAACAGGCTTTGTTTCTTTGCTGCACAGAGCGGAGCGCGAGCCCCTCCGTCGCTGCAGCGCTCTGTACAAGAGATCAAGGTGAAGAAATAGGCAGCACCTTTTGTTGCGGGGTATAGGTGGGGAACGGAAGCAGATGTCGTAGGGAAGTGATGGGATCCTGCTGCTCAGTGCTGAAAGAGCGCTGCCTACATGAATAAGCAATTCAGAATGAGAGAAAACAACACAGAAACAGACCTCAAATTAAACAAATCATGCAGAAATGATCAAGAGAGTGCTCCAGTTAAATCCAAAAGGATAAAACAAACCAATGGGCATACAAACATAGATACAAAAAAAAGAGCAGTTCAGGGGCAGAAAGAATTTTACCTTCAAAGAAAGCCTAGTAACATGAAGACCATGTCTGTGGATCCCTTATGTTGCCAGATTCTGATATATATCTCAGAATAATATAACTCTTTAAATAGACGGGGGTTTTCAAAATACCTTGAAGGCATTCAAGTTCGTAAGTCACCTTTGCAGCCTCCTTCAAAGTTTCAACTGAAATGGTTTTACTACAACACATCATTCTATCTCCAGAGACCATAAATGAACCATAAATAAAGTTCCTATTTGAACTTAACCTGCTGAAGCGGGTTTGGTGTGAAGGTAGTGGTTTAGGTTGCTCAGAAACATACATGACATGGTGCAAGTTTTATTGTTCTATATAATGATCTGTATACTTAGGAAAGGAGAGAGATGTATAATGGCCAGGTACTGATCACGGCAGCTGACAGTTTTTCTGCTGTTAGGAGCGCAGGAGACAGACACCAGCAGGAGAGGAGGAAGAACAGTTTCTTCCAGAATGTGGCAGTTTATTTTCTGCTGTTGCTGCCTTCTCAAGACTAGAACATAGACCACATCTAGTGCCAGCAAACGTTTGCTGCTTGAGAAAGTGGTGTCTTTTTTTCCCTGAATACAGATTTACGATCTTTTGAAATCTGTGGTGGTTTTTAACAGCAATGCTTTTTTGTAATAGGATTATGTCCATTTATTTTTTCCAGTAGTCCAGGTATATGGAATTGCTAGCTCTTGCTATTGTCGGCACTATCATCTTGCTTCCCAGCAGCAAACCTGCTTTACAGCATTATAGAATTTGCATTCTCAAGCTATAGAAAAGTGCTACCTTTTGTTTGAGACTCTTCACTGGACAATAGCAGGGTTGTCAAAATCCACTCTCTCAGCATCATGATAAGCTTACAAAGCTCATCTTACTTTATTTTTACACCTTAATGGTTAAATGCTAATTTAAAATATGCCAAGAGCATAAAAACAAATTGCCTAATCCTTCAGATGAGTACGTATGGGTACTTTGTATCATATGGCTTAACAGTTATATTGATGCTGTTTTTACAGGCTGAGTGAAAATATCCAAAATGTTAGCATCATATGGTTATATTACAAATGCAGACTTCAAAAATCTTTAACTGCCTCTTTGGTCTGTGTGCCCTGCTTTGAGGTCAATTAGATAGATACCTAATCCAAGAATCACTACCTTAACAGAAAAAAATCTTTGAAATAGCTTATGGATCAGTAAGTCCAACTACTTTTGTCTTTCGATATTGAACTAGTTGCCTTTGCAGGTGACTGCCCCAGTAGCTTTTGGTTTTCCCTTTCATTTTGGAGAAGAAAAAATAATTTATTCTGCCTTCCTAGAGAGCTTTTAAAATCTCCTCAGTTTGGCATATTTTCTGAGCTGAAGGACAATAACATTAATTTTTTCTGTCTATTAATCCAAACGCTTGTTGAGAGAATAGTCTTTGCTCCACCCTCTCCTTACCTGGATAAAATTTTGATTTATATCAAAAGGCAAGGCTGGAAAAAAGCATACTGACTTCTCTGCATCTTCTTTACAGCCAGTTCACCATCTGCTGCTATATTAAGTTTTGGTAAGAAAAGTAATTTTCTAAGTCTCGTAGATTCTTACACATGTCCTAATCTATTTTTAAGAGCAGCACCGGCATGTGTACCGAGTGAAGTGTACAGTTGCTGTAGAGCAGTTTTACATAATGCTTCATTTGATTATGATTAAAACTGAATTTTTCCTCCAAATGCTGGGTGAAAATTGCCTAAAGCAGCATCTGTATCCACATTAAACAGTAATTAACACATTGAGTTAGCACCTCGGACGGTGTACAGTGATTGCCTTCCTTTTTCTGCGAATAAAACTGTTGTCTTAATATTTCAAGTAATGAGCACTTTCTTTCAAAAAGTATAAAGATATATTTTAAGCATCATCTAGCCAGCACTTTTTGCATCTTAAGTAGACTTTTATGTCTCAAGGAGGCCAATTTGAATTCCAAATAACAAAATGTGTATTGAATTATAGACTGAAATAATAACATTCATTACACTTTTACTGCTTTTATAATCATTATAAATTACAACATTTTCTAATCAGTGTTATAGGAATAGTCACAAGATCTGATATTCCTTTTACACAAAACGTGCCCAGAATCAGGGAAATCTGTGGATGTTGGGCAGCACAATAAGGATTCTGAACTTGTGGTGGCTCCTGTTTTGCCATATGTGGTTCAAGAGGACACAGTCCCTGCTCCAGTCCTTCTGCTTCTCTGGCTGGCTCTCCCTTTGAGAACCAACAGGATATTGGAGCTGACAGGGTTTCTGTGGGACTGAAGCCAACGGGAGCACTAAAGGGCCCGCGTGAAATATATACTCTTGTTGATGGTGAGCCATCCAGCTTGGAAAAGGACATTTGAATATCAGTATAGACCTATTCTCAAGCATTCAAGTTAGAAAGGAAAATGCTCTGAAACAAAAATATGACTATTTTTGGGAAAGATAATGTACTTGGAGAGGGGGAAGGGGAAAGGGTACCACGTTAGTCTTGAATCTCTCTCTTTGACGGTTACAATTGGCCCTGGCTCTTTGACCCTTTGGACGGCTTTGCACTGCTTCAGCGATGCCAAGCGGCCTCCAAACCGCCCCTCAGGAGGATTCCCCAGGCTGGAGAGGATCCTCAGGTGGCAGATAGCCTTTCTCGGTTGTACCAGAGAATCAAAGTTCTCCCAGCACATCTTTCAAACTGTCAGTCATACTAACTGTCTTAACAATTTAGGGGAAAAAAAATCAGACATTCCTGAATGTTCAGAGGAAGACAGCGTGTATGTATGTTTTTCAAAGCACATTGCTCAGATTAACACATGCAGTTCCCAATAAAAGCAGTGGCATCCCTGGCCAAAAACCTTAGCAGCTCTTTGAAAATTTGCCCCTAATGTGAATAACCGTAAAGTGTATTTAAGTGCAGACGAATATGCTTCTACTGCACCAATTGTAAAAATAAAATGTCTCCTGCTGCTGCCAATGCATTACCCTGAAAGATTACTACAACACATGTGCTCACAAACTCAGCGCAGATATAGTCTTAAACTTGGCTTACTAGAGCAAACCACAGTAACGCCTTCCAAGAAATGGTTTAATGGTGTTGGCCTTAAAGGTTATTCATACTCTTGGCAGACGACCCAAATAACAGAATGCCGTGAACGCACAGTCTCGCTGCGTGGCTGCTCTGTTGCTGTCTCTGTGCACTGCCCGACGTGGCATCGAATCCTCCCGTGTGCAGCTGCTCTGGGCAACGGCTGTGCAGCTGTTTCTCCAAGTTTTGTGTTTTCTGAGACGCAACGTAGTGCTGCTATTCTGCTCGTGTTGTCTTCGACAGGGCGTTGAAGGGGAGTTGGTAGGAATATTTGCCAATGGCATTGACTTTCAAAATCCTCATCTCAGCCTGCAGAAAATTGTTCAAACATGAAATGTCCTGTTGGTCCAATATAGTGGGTGCTGGTGGCAAGAACTGAAGGGTATGCATTCTCTCACTTCGCTTTGAAGTTCGTAAAGGGCCTGAGAGCAGCACAGACGTGACGTTTTGAGTTAGCAGCTTCTCTGTTGAAGTGTGCTTAAGTGGAGAAGAAAAAATATTTTTTCCATTCTTTGTCAAAACACTACAAGAACTTTCAAAACTTTATTAACTCCTTGTACTCTGGGGAAACAGTTTTGTTTTGTTTTGGTTTTAAATTGAGAAAATTTCATGCAATTTGTGGGAGAAATATGAACAGCAGAATACTGCTGCATTTCTTGCATTTCTCCACTTTTGACAGCTGATTGCTTCAGGCTGGACTAGGTCCTAAACTTGTGTAAATAAGAATATATCATCACAGGGGTTCTGCACAGTGTTCCTCTGTATTCCTTGAAAAGTTCCTGAATGGATTTTCTGTGTACATTCTGTTCTTATAGTGTTCCTTAAATTTCTTCAATGGATCATCTCTGGCAGAAGGTTTTGCCCTTAGACAGAGCATTTAAGGCAATCAGTGCAGCACTTGGTATGTTTTTTTGTTCTGAATGTTAGTTTGAAATACCTCTGTTTGAATTACTAATTGGAAATAATGCCTCCTAGCATCTTAGCCTGTTTATTTTTTAAATATATCTTTTGTGAAATGATTTCAACTCCTGTGGACTGTCACCTGCTAAGTCATCAGATACACATATCACCTACAATAGGTGTTTAATTTATAGTTTATAAATTATTCTCATTGTGGACATCCTGACAATTGCTATATTGTCAGTATAAATTTGATTTACAGCGTGTAAGACTCTGCTCTTTGGCCACCTGTTATTAGTGGTGTAGAAGTGGTAACTTAAGACATTTTATTCTTCCCTCAGGTGACTATCTTCTTCAAAAATGGAGAAATAAGAGACAATAAGAAATAATGAATGTCTATCCCATTTTTTTTTTTTGTGAGTGAATGAAAATTAGAATACAGAAAATACATGTACCTTTCATGATTCATAAACTGCTTTGCTTCCTGAGGTATTGGGAGTGTTGAGATACATTCTCAGTATTTGTAAGTATTTTTCTGTTCTGAGTCTGAAGAATTATTTTTCTTGGTGAATTATGACTATGTAGTCATGTGGGTCTTCCTGGTTTTATTTAGATAGTAATTGGCCACATACACAGAAATGATAGATTGATATGTTTATTACCTCTACATGAAAATGGAAGACTGATGTACCAGGATAAAAAGGTGTTTACCACCAATTCTGCCAGAGACCTGGGCTCTCTGCTCATTTAAATTGTAACGTATATTTTCACACTGGGGAAAATGCCTTAGTCTCCACCTTATTGTCTTCACGTAGCTGCAAATCTAAGCTGAGCTAGTCACTCCAGTTTGCAGTAGGATGGGGTGAGTTAGCACTGGCCTTTTTCCTCTTGACTCCTTGTCCTAGGGATATTGAAAAGTTCTGGAAAATCCAGGGAGGAGCAACACTCGACAGGCACTGTGGTTAAGCCTTCTTAGAAGACAGGAGGCTTTCAGTACCCTCTAGATACTGTGTATAACCAGTGACAGGCATCCCCTGATGTACCACATTTCTCTTTATGTAGCTTCTTTTTCCCTAGAACCACATGTAACCTAAAGAATTATGTTATTTTTCATAACTGTAGTGCCTCAAAAAGACATAAGATCTTCTATGAGAGTAAGTATCTGGTGACAAAATGTATGTATCACTTCTGAATTTTCATCTTTCTTGACTCCCGTGGAGAACATTATCTGGTGATTTGAGTCCCAAAACATTTAGTCATCTTATTTTCAGTATCACTGTTTAAGACACCTCACAGAAAATCTGTACCATCTGTTACACTTAAAAAGGATACATATTAGTCATCTTCACACCTTCGAAATGAACTCCATAAGCAAAGCAAAAAAGATGGTATAGAATATTAACGAGCTGAGGATGATTTTCTGTTTTATTCCAAGAGCCATTCCCCTCTTCCAGTCCTCTCCCCATCAGCCCCTCTACACAGGTACTTTCCTCCCCATGCTTGGACCCAGAAGTAGGGAAGCAGAGCCAAGGCCCTCTTTTCTCTATCTTTAGGATGCTCATTTCTCTTCTGGTGCACGAGCACTGACATAACTGATTATCAACCTGACCTTCCCTTACATCAGTGAACAGCAATAACATAAGGCCACTCTTTAATAGCCTTTAAGCTTATTTAGAGTGCAGTCACTGCATATCATTCTTGCTTATGGAAAAGATAATGTAGATGAATACGGGGTTAGCTGGTAAACTTGCAAACTGAAATGTAAAGCTTACACATCCACTGATGCTTAAGTTCAAGCAGGTAATACCTTCTGAATCCAAAATCTGGTTTAAAAGCTCCTGTTGCAGTTACCAGGAGACTTTAGAGTTTATGCACTTACATAGCGAAAGATAACATTTTGGGCCAAAGATCTCCTATGATATTGTTTTCTATTTATTTTATGGAGCCTTATGTAAGGGTAATGATATTAATGGACATTAATTGCACTAATGGCCTGTGTCTGCTACATTAGTCATGCAAAAGAACTTTAAATAATTCCTCTTCTCATTGCAGCTTAAAGAATGAGTCAATGCCAGCTCCCACAGATACTGTCTGAGGCAGTAACGGCAGGGAGAACCACAGCAATGAGAAAAATTGTCATCTTTTGGTCCAAGTTGTATTTTACCATGGAAAAAGCCCCCACCTCACTCGGGAGTGTGAAAAGTTACTCACGTTCTCTACCCTCTTTATTCTCACAGAGCTGCTGCATTCCTCTGACTAATTCTAAGAGCATGCTCACATGACAGTCAGCAATTTGGACTGAGAACCAAGATCCTACCACACACACAACCAAACTTGGGCTAATCAGGCATTTACCCTGAGCTGCGATGTATTTTGTGTTCAGCACTTCCTCAGCCACGTTGCCACCTGTCTGTGGAGCAGGTAGCTCAAAGCTAGCACGTCTGTCTACAAAATCCTTAGGCGCCCATTTGACAACAGCATATACACAGGGTTTTAAAGTCTTGTCTGGATTCTGAAGTTACACACATCTACCTGAGAGACAGGAATGATTTCTTTTGATGAATAGATATAATTAATTATCCCTAACAGTTTCAGAAATTATTTTTTCAATGTTGTACTTTGAGATGATCATAGAAAAGTGCATCAAACAGTCTTCAAAATACCTTCAAATAATGAGCATGCTTACAGGTCTGTGACCAAATTTGATGCAAAAAGATGTATTTATGCCCCAGTTCTTCTGTTGGCTCCCAAAAGACAGGCTCTGGTGCCCTGTGTAGGTTCTGTGTATCACCGAAATTTGTCAAGTAAATTATTCACCATGAATTATTTCCTGATTGCAAAATGTTACAAAAAGGCAACTGCAAAAGAAAAAAAGTCTATACCAGGGTAGAATATATCTAATCAAAGAGAACTGCCATATACCAACAGCTTGCCACACAGCTTTCATAAAATCAATTTAAATTGACTGAAACACAATACATGCAGCTTATGTCCTGTGGAATCTGCACTGCAAAAATCTAGAGCAGTGTACATTAGTTGTAATTTTCTCTTATCTCTGAAGGTTAGAAGATATTTCACCCGAGACATCTTACAAGTGATTATCTGAGATAATGTGTGGGTTGGATGTGACTTCAGTAAAGCTGCATATCTGACAATAACAAATTTACGTCTCTAGTTAAATTAAGTTGTTGGCCTGTCATTCATCACATAGTCTCTCCTCACTTCCAGTGAAAAGTTGTGTCAGTCCTTTGGGAGAGAATTTAAGTAAGAAAAAATGCCTTTCATGTTAGATTTATCCTAACAACATTTATTTAGCTACACTAAAACCCTGAGAATAAAACATTCATCTTAGGTGTTTTGGGGTATTTTTTTTTGGTGTTCCCCTTACAATTGCTCACTGAATATGTTGTGACATACAGTGTTACTTACAAGTAAATTGTGGGAGAAGGAAAATGCCACTCAGTAACTGATAACGTTATTATGGCAAACTGTTGAGTCAGAGATAATGCAGGCTGTATTGATCATCAATTAACAGAATTACATCCCTTCTTACTTTATTATACATCAGTGAATGTCAAAATGTAGTCAGGCAACTTGACAACACCAAGCTGAGTGGTGCGGTGGACACACCTGAGGGACGGGATGCCATCCAGAGGGACCTGGACGGGCTCCAGAGGTGGGCCCAGCTGAACCCCTGAGGTTCAACAAGGCCAAGTGCAAGGTCCTGCACCTGGGTCGGGGTAACCCCTGGTATCAATACAGGCTGGGGGAGGAAAGGATCGAGAGCAGCCCTGCCGAGAGGGACTTGGGGGTACTGGTGGAGAAGAAGTTGGACATGGGCCAGCAATGTGCACTCACAGCCCAGAAAGCCAACCATCTCCTGGGCTGCATCCCCAGCAGCCCGGGCAGCAGGTCGAGGGAGGGGATTCTGCCCCTCTGCTCCGCTCTAGTGAGACCCCACTGCAGTGCTGCCTCCTGCTCTGGAACCCACAGTGCAGGAGAGACATGGACCTGTTGGAGCAGGTCCAGAGGAGGCCACAAAAATGATCCTGTGAGGACAGGCTGAGAGAGTTGGGGTGGTTCAGCCTGGAGAAGAGAAGGCTCCAGGGAGATGGAATTGCGGCCTTTCAATACTTACAGGGGGCCTATAAGAAAGATGGGGAAAAAGTCTTTAGCAGGGCCTGTAGCGACAGGACAAGGGGGAAAGGTTTAAACTGAAAGAGGAGAGATACAGACTAGATCTAAGGAAGAAATTCTTTACAATGCAGGTGGTGAAGCACTGGAACAGGTTGCCCAGCGAAGTGGTAGAAGCCCCATCCCTGGACATATTCAAGGCTGGGTTGGATGTGGCTCTGGGCAACCTGATCCAGTTGCAGATGGCCCTGCTGGGGACTGGACTAGATGACCTTTAGAGGTCCCTTCCAGCTCGGATTATTGTATTCTATGATTCTAACTTAAGCATTTCAGCAACTGAATTTGAAAAAAACTGTTTATAGTGTGTGAGCTAGCTAATGGTGACACTTTTTTTTTTTTTTTAGCTGCATTAACTTACTTATTTATAGGAATATGCTTCTTTGGAAGCAGTTGCTATTTTGCATCTATTTGAGAGTCAACATGTTATAAACAAAGCTAGTTATTATGCAAACTAATATTAAGATAATCTTTTCTCCCTTCTTTTCCTTCTGCCTTTCCTCCACATAAAGTAAAGATGATTTGCAAAGTAAATAGCAGCTTTTTCATATGGGAAAAATATATACAATGCTATTTGAGTGTTTTAGCTATTTATTTTTTTACATAGATCCTTGATAATGGCGAAATGCACATAGGTACTGCTACCATCAAGTGTGCATACTGGTTTCTCTGTGTACAGCATTCTCTTCTTCATACATGGCAGGAAGACTCGGATATTCAGCTGTAAAGCACACTCTCACCTGGCCTGTGACAGCTATTGTTAATGACACATTATTATATATATTATATAGCTCATTTTTTCATCAACAGTTCTCAATACCATTTGCAATTCAGATCTCCATTGTCCTCCAAGTTCCAAGTAAGGAAGCTGAGGCAAGAGAAGATAGGGAACGTGATTTCTGTCCTCAAGGATCTGCTGCAAAGTGGCAGCATTTGCTAAAATCACATTTTCTTGCTGACCCTCTTTTTCTGAAGGATTAACACTAGATTTTAAGGTCCTCTAATCAGAAGGGACTGAAGGGGATGGGGGGGAATGTGTCTTGCCAGCTGAACTAATGGCCTAGAGCAGAGAGATCAATGGGAAATAGCTTGTGTTTTTGTTTGGTAAGCCAAGATGTAACAGATAATGCTCTGTAGCCTTTCTGAAACTACTTCTGTAAAACTTTTTTTAAAACGGTGCCAGCACTAGAGCCTGCTAGGA